>JAMZAV010005384.1:0-45303 GCA_024449915.1 Sweltsa coloradensis | reverse complement strand
TTGGACCCAAAATTAGATTACCTCGACTCAAAAACTTCCGCCGAGAGACAAAAATATTCCCCCCCCCAACCCCCCCCTAAATCATCCCCTAAAATTAAAAATAATTCATAGTTTAACCCAAAAAATTTTTTTTTTAGTAAAAATTTTTAAATTAAAATTATGTTCTTATGTTTTTTAAAAACCCAATTGGTCTTTCCATTTATAAACTACATTTTGTCAACCCCCATCCCTAATATTATATTTTTTTTTACCTTGATTTCCCCAGCACCCCAAAGGCACCAAATGAGTTTTCATCATGAAATTTGACATGATGGTACATAATAATATAAAAAAAATAATCCGCCGAGAGAAAAAAAAGGGGGCGATTTTCCCCCCCAACACCCCCAAAAAAACTGGAATAATTCATAGCTCTTTAAAATTGATTTTTTTTTAAAAATTAGTTTTAAAATTATTTTTTTTAAGTTTTTTAACCCCCAATCGGCGATTCTCTTTCCTAAACCACATTTTTTAACCCCCATACCTTATAGTTTATTTATTTTAACCGTTTTCCAGCTTCACCTGAAGGCACCTAATAATGATATCAGCTAAAATTTTTGGCTGATGGTACTATAATAAAAAAAAATCTTCGCCGAGAGGAAAAAAAAAAGCAAAATTTATTCCCCCCCAACACCCCCTAAATCATTCCCTAAATTGGAAAAATTTGGATAACTCAAAACCCAAAAATTTAAATTTTTTATTCGTTATTAAATTATTTTTAATGTGCTTTAACCCAACGGCCTTTCTCTTTTCCTTTTTTCACATTTTTTAAACCCCCATCCCTAATAGTTTATATTTTTTTTACCTTGATTCCAGCATTCACCATAAAGGCCCTAATGGTTATCAGCTGAAATTTGGCTGATGTACATACTAATATGAAAAATCTTCGCCAAAGGGGGCAGGGTTTTCCCCACCCCCAACACCCCCTAAAATTGGAAAAATTTCAGAGCTCTAACCAAAAATTGAATTTTTTTTAAATTGTTTTTAAAATTATTTTTTTAATGGGTTTTCCCCAAATCGGCAATTATATTTTTTAAAACCACTTTTTTTAAACCCCCATCCCTAATAGTTTTATATTATTTTTACCTTATTTCCAGCTTCACCAGAAGGCACCTAATGAGTTATAATCATGAAATTTTCATTATTACATAAAAAAAATAAAAAATAATCCGCCGAGAGGCAAGCGTATTCCACCCTCAACACCCCCTTTAAATCGGAAAATTCATAGTCTAATCTAAAATTATGTTTTTTCAAATAAGGGGGTTTATTAAATAAATTATTTTTTTAATTGTTTTAACCCAATGGGGCCTATTTCATTTCCTAACCACATTTTTTCAACCCCCACCCCTTATAGTTTATTTTATTTTTACCTTGTTTTCCAGCTTTCCCACCATGAAGGGCATAAGGAGTTAAAAACATGGAATTTGGCAGATTTACATACTTATATGAAAAATATTCGTCGCGTGAAAGCGATATTCCCCCCAACATCCCTAAATCACCCCCTAAAGGGGAAATAATTCATAGCTCTTCCCCAAAAATTTGTTTTTTTATTCAAATTGAAAATTATTTTAAAATGTGTTTTTAACCTAAAACTATTCTCATTTCCTAAACAACATTTTTTCGACCCCCAAACCCAAATAGTTTATATTATTTTTAATTGATTTCCAGCATTCCCCAAAAAGGGTACCAATGAGTTATCAGCAAAAATTTTGGCAGGGTGGTACATAAAAATAAACTGGGAAAACGCTCAGTTTTGGGCCTTGTTGAGCGAGCACCGTACTGCAACATGCCCGAGACGACATTCCCCATAAGGCCCCCCACCAGTGTAGGCCAACTGGATTTGACTTGTACATTTTACTATTTCCAAAACTTTGATTGTACTTATTCACGTAATGCCTTTTAAATGTATCTTTGTATCTTCACTGCCTCTTTATTTTTAGCTCATTTTTCGAATTATATTTCCAAAAAGACTTTTTAACGCCTTACCCCATTTAGCTGAAAATTTTAAAAAAAGAAGAGAATGGGGTACTTTTGAACCCTGCAAAATTTCATAAAAGTCAGAAAATTTTTTTTTTTTTTTTTTTTTTTTTTTTTTTAACCAAGATCGATTTTTTCAAAAACTATACAGCAACCCGCCTAGGTGGTATTACATGTTTGAAATTTCAGGTCGATCAGAGAAAACGGTGCGACCCGTATGAAGCATAACAGAAAGAAAAAAAAAAAAAAAACAGACATTCGGCCATAAAATCAAGGGGAAGACGCTCGCTCGCTCGCTCAAAAACCAATAATCCCCCAGGAACAAGCGATATTTCACCCCATGTTCCCTACCACTCTTTACTTTGGGAAAAACGTTATGTTGTATAAATGACAATTTTTTAAAATTTTAATTGCTGGTTAAAAAATTATGCGTCAATGTGTTATAGTCCGGTCAACAAAACATTCACACAAAAACCCAAAACGACCTTACCAAATTAAATTTAAAAAAAACATGAAAAATTGCCAACTTCAATTGTAAAAAAAAAAAAGATAATAGCTTTTATTTCTAGACAATTGTTTTAAAACACTGTATCCACCTTTTCACGTATTTTACATTTTTTTTTAAGTCTTGATATGAAACAAACAACAAAAAAGAGTGATATCCCCCCCAAAATACCTAAAATTTGTAAAAAAAAAAAAGGACCAAGCCTCCTTCCCAAAATCTTCGGTGTGAATGCTGTGAGATATAGAAGTTGAGCCCAAACATTTCATTATTCTCCCTAGTTTCGATTGAAAAGAAGTAAAAATATTTCCCGTTTTACGAGCCCAAAAAACCCCTTTTCGTGGTAAAAAAAATTTTAAATTTTTAAACTCAAAATCATAAAAAAGTTACTTGGCTATTGATTTTGGTACGAGGACTCTAAAAAGTCAATGCCAGGTAATTTTTTTATGATTTTGAGTTTAAAATTTTCACTTTTTTTACCACGAAAATGGTTGGCTTGGCAATCGTCAACAGGCGAAATGATCTTACTTCTTTTCATATACTGGGGAGAAAGAATGAAATGCTTGGCTCAACTTCTATATCTCACAGCATTCACAGACGCCGAAGACTTTGGAAGGAGAGCTTGGCTGCCGTTTTTTTTTTTACAAATTTTTGTATTTTGGGGGGATCATATCTTACACCAAACAGCTATTACTCCTTCAATGACTACCTCTTCATGTAAATATTTGCAGTTAATTCATTTTATCATTAAAATCTTTTACAAATTATCTAGAGTTTAACCACAAACTAGCATTGCAATTGTTTAAATTTTCTTCTTTTTCAAATGTTCCCTTAGCCGAAATCATAGATACTACCGTGGGTGACTAGTGTTCTCAGAGTAATAGCTTTTACCGGCTTCAGCCTGCTCACTTGTAGGCTACCTACACGTTAGAGCGCGCTAGTTGTGACACTGATAGTCGCCCAACCTAGCAAGTCAAGAAGGAAGTTCCATGGTTTCCGGTCACTTCTGCTCCGTCCACAATTCGATCCTAGCGCTTGTAGCGCATGCTAGTGTGACTACTTCAACACTAATGACGCGCAAATTTTGAATTTGTATTTGAAATCAGATAACTTGCTGTTTGAAAGTAAGATGCTTCTTTGCTCAAAATCCAAGGTTGGTAAAAATTATTGTTGCGATGTATTTGCTGCGCATTTATCGCGTTATTATTATACAATGTATTTTTTTTACAGGTTGATAGTTAGGCCTATATGAAACAATATTAAATTGTTACTACTGAGCCTTCCTTGGGCAATTATTTTATTTGATATGATGTTGGGTGAGAGCATCAACATACAAAAACAACACAATAGTATTTAAACATCATCCCGTATTTATGTGTTTTGGGGTTGTAAGTTATTTATGTGTTATTAAAACAAATTGCTGGGGACATTTCGCCGCGCGAATATATTTGTTGCCTTATTAAATAATAATGTCCTAATTAATTAATTAATTAAAAATATGATATCTGGGTCTCGAAAGCCTAAAATTAGAAATTTATATCAAGTTATTATTTAGGTACAGACACAGGATGGTAAATAACTGTAAAATAAATGTTAAATGAGTTCCCGAGATTATTTTGGCATTAAATATTCGTTCCTAGCCAAAATACTGCAGTGTTGTTGTAACAACTTTAAGATACAATTTGTATTTGTTTTACGATGATGGACTTGGCTGCGTCGAGTGAAATATAAATTAGAGTGAAATGTAAAAATTATCAATTTTTTTGCGAAATAACACTATATAGGCATAATCGTTAAAAAAAAAGTACAAAGAGTCATTTCCCTTAGCTAGATGAAATTGTCGCTCTCCATTAGACACAATAAACGCATTTTATTTTTGACGTTTGCCCTCTTGTTTTGTATGCAATTAAAAACATGGCGTCTATCTATCTTCTTTAGCCTCCGGGAATAGTGAAGATATAATAATGTAGCTTTAATATATTGTGTTGTGAATTGTGATAGCAATTGGTTGTAAAAGATCCTGCTAGTTGTAGACCCATGAGCCACCGTCAAGAAGAAAGTTGGTATAGTTTCTAAACTTATTCCCGGTTGGGGAACAGTATTTACGTAAATATGGACGCAACAAACACATTTTCAACAACTCCAACTTCCAAGAAGATTTTCTTTGACTAAAACAGGCCAATAAATACGTTGATAAACACGCAAGTAAGTAAATTGGTTGAATGTCAGCACTCATTATTTTATCTTTGTGGTGACGGAACAGTTAACAAAAGCCTTTCAAACAATTGCTGAAGAATTCCTTGGAAATGCGCGTCGCTATCCGAATGGTCACTCTCCAGTCCATGTTGCCATTCAAATAATGCAACAGGCAACAGCGCATAACGTGATCGCTGTGGAAGAGGACGGAAAGCATCTCGTCGGTCGGAGGATCCCATATCAGTCTCAGATGGCTTGCCCGGATGGCCTTGTTTGAGTTTACATGATGAGTGATTGCATCATTACGTCATCGTGACACTAGTCGGGGGGGGGGGGAAAGACGGGGGTGGAACATCGAAAGGTTTCATGTTAAGTTGTATAATTTTCTTACTACTTATTATATTTCCGTACATTGTTGTTAAATTAATTTGATTTGCCGGTCGTCGCTAAATTAACCCATGCCTGGGTTAACAGCCCCATCAGTACGTCAAACTCCCGACCGTAGATGGGGAAACTTTTTTGGAAGGGGAGATCCTCAAAAGAGCATAGCACTTGTTAACCCAACGATGATGATGATACAATGATACCCACAAAAACAACAATCGATCGAATATAACTTAGTGTCAACTAAGTCTACTAATTACTGTTAACCTAAAATATTGAGTGCAAAAAATGCTCAATGTCACAACCACCTTACATTATAATTACACAGTATATTTATATTTATATTTTATAGAAAGATTACAAAAAATGCCTTAAAAAGCCGCAATATTGGGAGTACGTAAAATAAATTGAAAAATAGTTTTGTTCTTCTCAAAAGACTATAATATTATGATGTTTTTACTACAAAACTACTGTTTTATAGTTATTTCTAGTGTTGGGTAAGTTCCTCTATATAGCCAACCAACACTACTGCAACAACAATGCAACATGCGAACCGAAATGAAGGGCAAGTCTCAGGTTGTCTAGGATACCAACAAAAATACACATTGCACAATGTTTTAAATTAAAAAGTCGTGGTTATGGAATCTATCTAACAATTTTAATTTTACACTCACATTTGAATGTAAGCGCGACTTTGCGACTAGTTTATTCCTAGAAATGTGTTGTGTTTGTACTTTTTAGTGTTTTGGTATCATAGCCTAAGACATACTTGTGGCTTGCCTTCATTTCGGTTCGCATGTTGCATTGTTGTAGTAAAGCGTTGCTATACTTGCCTATGCCTATCACATTCACAATGGGCTAAACTAGGCCACTTCGCGAACGTTTTTTCCAGTCGCGTTGATGGATGAGCTTTTATGGTTGATTATTTTTATCCAATGGTTAGTGTTTCAAGTCGTCATTGTGTCGTCATTGTCGTCATTATCAAGACAGGAGCAAAAGTGAACCATGTCTGCCTTCAACAATGCGAGGCGACCGACTGCGAGTCTGAAAGACCCGTAACTAGAGGCGAGCTCTGGCAGCCGTCCTAGCAACGAAGCACATAATACATTTCAGAGTTGTTCTGAATCGGCCTTGTTGATTCTGGCGTTGATTCGCGGGTGTTCGCACTGTCCATACCACTGATTGCTATATTTCGTATTAAAATATCTTTATTTGGTTGGTTATCGCTCACTCCTCGATTGCGTCGGGGCCTGCAGGGTTGGCTTGGTGCGCTTTGATTTAAAGTCCCCCACTGAAAATCAGTTATATAACTGAGTGGGTAGACTCTAAATAAAATTTATTTATTTTATTTTATTTAATCGTCGTCGGGGACACCTCCTCCTTCCCTTGACGACCTCCCCGACGACGATGACAATGACACGACGAACGATGACAAAGACAATGACGACCGCGACGTGAGAAACCCCCCTTCCTCCCCTTACCAGTGTCTGGTTCTGACAGCATGGACCCCTCCTCGCCATATCCCCTAGGCTAGAGTGGTGCATTATGACCTAACGGTTGTTGCGTCAAATATAAAAAAACACAGAACCGAACCGTCAGAGTCTCGTTAGCCGCGAAAACGGTGTGGGGCGGCGAGATCACATCGACCCATCGTTGACCCTAAAAGCACGATTTTTATGAGAAATATACCTTTGATTGTCCCCAAAATAATAAAATATACAAGTTCCGTGATTTCTAACGTTCCCATAAAGTTTCATCGAGATCGGAGAAGCCGTTTGCCCGGTCGCGGACAAATGTCACGAAAATGTCGCATTAAAAATCGAAACAAATCGTAAAAGTACGATATTCATGAGAAATATTTCTTCGATTGTACCCAAAATTGTGGAAGGTCCCCTCCAAACTTCATCAAGATCGGATGTGCTGTTTGCCCCGTAGAGTGCTAACGAACAAAAAAAACACCAGAGCTATTCTTCTCAAGGGTAAGTGAAATTGAAGTCTTCGCTACGCTCATCCAATTAGTACACACGTTCGCATACAGATTCCAAATTTTATTCTAATGTTTTATTTATGAATGGCGAAAACGCGTGGAGAACAAGATAACAATAACGTGTATGCATAATATATAATGCAGAAGGAGATAAATAAAATTCGGAATGGGAATTATTAATCACGCAAAGCCCCGAAACATACAAAACGCGTGTCTCTATAATCGCAAAAGTAATCCGCATCGTCAACCGAATCGAATTAAAACTTTTAATTTCATGACATACCGCAAATTCGCGAACATTGTAATGACGTTGTTTACTGGCCTGCGCTTTATTGATTTTGCAAGTTTTGTAATTTTTGGGGGCAATAGCCGTTAATCATTGTGTAATTATTTAAAGGCATGTTAGAAAAGGTCTCATACCACACATAACCGACTTAGTGTATGCATATAATTTACAGAATTACAGAAGCGAAGGTGCGATTCATCAACATAAATCCATTGTTCGGCACGTCAGCCACACCAAAAAAGCGTTTTACGAATGATAGGAATTAAACCATTTAAATTATCTGTTGATCATTACAATGTTGTACAAATACAATACTAAATCAGTTCTGTGACTTGAATGGATAGACTCTAAATACGATTTTATTTTATTTTACAAGCCCTAATTATGATATCATATTTTCAGCCATATGGGGCATAGAGCTTATCTAGACGGCCTGATAGAGCTCATAAGTCACAAGCGTCCAGATGGCATAGGCCTACATTGGAATGCTGCCGGGATGCGTCGGTCTAAGGATGCGTTGAGTGCACGTCTATTTACAAACAATCAGAGTTTATTGATAGTCTCAAGGGAATGCGATAATTAGGACGCGAGCTCCATTTAATTCCAGGAACACTCGCCATTGTCAAAATCAACTATCGGGAAAACATCTCCATATGCGTTTGGGAAACTACAAATAAATTTACTTCAACACAAAAACCCAAGCGTTTATACACCTACAATTAGGCTATATTAAAAATAGATACAATGTTGATTCGTGATAGCTGGTGATAGATTTACCGATCTTCACTGGCGTAAGTCAGAAGAATATACCAACTCTATAACACAAAATATACAAAGTATATTTTAATCTGCTATTTAAATTACGTGAAATAAAAAACTTGGCAACACAGATTTATAAATTACTATTCAAGGGATGAATACACACAAAATATATAAAATGTTTACGGTATTGTTGCGTTGGTTAAAACTTAAAATAATTGCACATTGTGGCGACATTCAAGGCATGATGACACTATCTCTATGTGCGTTTACTTGCGAGTAGAACACATTGTTCTCTTCGAGAGCGGAGTTCTTTTGTATGTCAGCTAATTGAGTTCTATACAATTCAGATTCCGAAGAGCTACACGGCCGATGATTGACAATAGGATTAGACTAGGATGTCATAAAAATATTTAATTAATAAAAGGTATATAAGTTTATCCAATACAATCATTAACTCTTGAAATCATTATTAAAATTAAAATAAAATGTTATTACAAAAATGTATGATTTTTTGTAAGTTTTATCCACTTTGAACGGAAAAAATCGGCCTTTATTTACGGGTTTTAAGTATTTTGTTATTATCCAAAATAATGTATATAAAATGCTTAAAACCCGTAAATGATGTCCGATTTTTTTCATTCATAGTGGATAAAACTTACAAAAATCATACATTTTTGTAATAGCATTTGATTTTGATTTTAATAATGACTTCAAGAGTTAAGATTTTATTGGATAAACTATTTATTACTTTATGAATTAAATATTTTTATGACATCCTCAGTCTAATCTTATTCTCAATCTTCGGGCTTGTTGCTTCTCGGTATCTGAAATTGTATATATATTTCAATTAGCTGACATACAAAAGAACTCCGCTCTCGAAGAGAACAATGTGTTCTACTCGCGAGTAAACGCACTTAACAAATGCGCCGCAAAAGACCGCGAGATTTTTTTAAAACTCAGATTATATTTTAACTATGTCTTGTGTCATTGAGACTATTTAGGGATGACGAAACTCGACTTTTTACTACCCTGGTACCCGTCCACATTACCGGCGGACGCGGTTACAAAAAAATTACAATCACAAATTACACAAGAATCGTGTGAATGATACGTTCAAAAAGTGAAAAGAGAAAAAGTAAACAGAATAAGGGCTATTCTAAACCAGTAAATACAACACTTGTCAACAAAGCCACCTGACTAGTAATAATCAATCAATTTCATCTTTTGAATCATATTCTAAAACAATACCAATTGATTGACGTTCATGGTGATTTTACCGACTTTTCCTCATTCATCATTCTTATTATTTCGTTTTTTTCAAAAGAATATGCTCAAATTGGCAGTGTGAAACATTTGACATTTGTCAAGCATTTTATTATATTTCACAGCCAGGTTTATATGCATTCTGGCACATGTTATGATATCTGCCACCTATTTCTGAAATTGACCAATCACAATCAACTCTTCAAGGTCATTTTACTTTTTACTTTTCTTTTTTTATAGTAGACCAGAGTTTGACTATTGAAAAGAGGAAAGTTAATGTAAAAAATTAAAAACCCCTTCAAGAGCTAACTGTATTTGCTCTATAACTGGACTAAAAGCGGCTCTGTTTTGAGTTTGAAATAGGAAATAAGTATTGGAAAATACAAGGCTGTTCAAATTACATAGCAGAAAACATCAAAAGGAAAAATTAAAATAATAAAAACATTTATATTTCATGCTTTTATCATCAAAAAACAGTTGAAAATGGTTTCTCTTTTCACTTTTGAACTTCCTAGTGTAACGCCCGCTGAACGAGGCCATCGTGAGGGTGAGGGGGTGAAGAGGGGGGGGGGTCGTGGGGGTGAGAGCGGAGCGATATAGAGATGGCCTTGGCTGAACCCGCTCATCCCAGACGTAGGCCCTAATGCTGTCCTATAAACAATGACGTGCGGATGAAGTAGTATTTCATTATAAGGAACACTTACTGTTCCTTCCTTGCATCTGCTTTATATCTTGTCACAAGGTCACGAGCGTTGGCACAGTGGGGGGGGGGGGGGGGGGGGGCTGGGGCTAGAATGCTGGCGAGCAGATAATATATTAAAGTGCGCTTTTGAACTTCTAGCAGATGAAAACATTAGAGAAATTTTGGTAATAATTTATTTACGCGGTATAATTGTGGAAGATCGCACGACGGGTGAGACAGGAGGGCACAGGGTGGGGAATTAACATAACGCATTGATTGTGTAGACCCATAATATGTTGTAATGGAGAGCGACAATTTCATCTAGCTAAGGGAAATGCCTGTTTGTACTTTTTTTCAACGATATGGCTATATAGTGTTATTTCGCAAATAAAAAATAGAAATTTTTACATTTCACTCTAATTTATATTTCACTCAAAGCAGCCCAGTCCATCATCGTAAAAAAAATTCAAATTGTATCTTACAGTTACAACAACAACACCAGCAGTCTTTGGCTAGGAACGAATATTTAATGCCAAAATAATCTCGGGAACTCATTAAACATTTTTTTTACCAGTTATTACCATCCTGTGTCTGTAACTAAATAATAACTTGATATAAATTCCTAATTTTAGGCTTTGTGACCCGGATATTATCATATTTTTAATTAATTAATTAATTGGGACATTTATTATTTAATTAGGTCTATCCTGAGGATAGTCCCATACTTTGGGCTGAAACGTGAAACACAACCAAAATATATTCGCGCGGCGAAATGTCCCCAGCAATTTATTTTAATAACAGTAAATAACTACAAAAAACACATAAATGCGCGAATGATGTTTAAATTACATTGCGTTGCTTTTATGTTGATGCTTCACCCAACATCATATCAAATAAATAATGACCAAGGAAGGCTCAGTAGTAACAATGAAATTTTGTTTCATTTACCTAACTATCATCCTGTAAAAAAATAAAAAATCATTATATAATAATAACGTGATAAATGGCAGCAAATACATCGACAACATAATTTTCACATAGCTGGATTTAAGCAAAGAAGCATCTATTTCAAAACAGAAGTATTTTGATTTCAAATACAAATTCCAATTGCGCGTCATTAGTGTTGAATAGCTACACAAGCATGCGTATATAAGCGTAGGATCGAAGTGTGACTGAGCAGAAGTGACTCGGCAACCAATACCTTCCTACCAGTACTATTCGGTTCTCGTAGCAAAGTGCGATGTCAGTTTTCTCCAGTTTTGGACGTTTCACAAATTTAAAAGTGCGCATGGACGGAAAATGGCAGCGAGGATAGTCATCATGGACCAGGGCCCGTCCAACCATGGAAACCAACAAGGAAAAATCAGAAGAGAGGAAGAACTAATAGCGACGATAGCGACGATGAACAGGAAAGTAACCGAAAAAACACCTGTGACCACTAATCCTCACCAAATCCGTTTCGTGAAGCCAAAGCCAATCCCAACTTCCAAAACCGAATCCAATCGCAGGACAAAAATCCTCCACAGGGCCACAAATCCAATTGATACCAATCTGTCACCAGGCAACAAAATAAAAGCCACCTCACAAAACACGATCACATTCAAGCATTCAAAATAACAAAGTTTGAAAAGAACACTCAGAAATCCTACGTTATAATAATCAGAACTGCCAGCAACACATCATCTCTGCCCCACCCCATGACAGTTGGGAAATACTTAACATCCAATTTCCAAAACAAGGCCACTATAACCAAAACTGATAGAACGAGTATGAGAATAGAAACCAGCCAACTAGAAGTAGCAAATAAACTCCTACAAATAAAACAAATCGGAGCCGTCTCCCTAAACGCTTACGCGCCTCTAGGACTTTATACGTCCAAGGGGATAGTCAAAGGGGTAGACCCCGGCATCCCAGATGAAGATATTCTTAAATACGCAAAATCGCAGTCCAAAATCTTACACATCAGAAGATTCACTAAGAAAATTATAACAACAGAAGGCCATTATGAATTTAAACCTACAGGTACAATTCTAATCACTTTTCAGGGGGTTAGGCTCCCCGTGGACATCCAGTTACATTCAGTCAACCTCGAGGTCAACCCGTACATTCCAAAGGTGCTACAGTGCACAAAATGTTTCCGTTATGGTCACACTCATGTCAGATGTGACAGAGATCAAATGTGTGGTCAATTGCGGTAAAGGTGAACACACAGATGACTCATTATGTGAGGTCGAGCCACGATGCATAAAT
The DNA here is from genome assembly GCA_024449915.1 of Sweltsa coloradensis. Classification (NCBI taxonomy): domain Eukaryota; kingdom Metazoa; phylum Arthropoda; class Insecta; order Plecoptera; family Chloroperlidae; genus Sweltsa; species Sweltsa coloradensis. The sequence goes on along the minus strand of JAMZAV010005384.1, from coordinate 32,978 downwards.
TGCAGTGGGTCGCACCCATCCATATCCGAAAGCTGTCCGGTTTATAATCAAAGAAGGGAAATTTCGAACTTAATGACTACTGAACATCTATCATATCAGGAAGCTAGAGACAAAATCAAAGACGCCGAACAAGCTCCCGTAATAAATGACACCAACTTCCCCAATATCATAATACATAGCCAAACACCAACACGCAAACAAAAACCAACCAGCAGTTACGACGAGTTAGATATTTCCCCCAAGACAGCTGCATCTTGGGCAGAGATAATCGCAAGTGAGCAGCCAACAATATCACCCCAGGACATACCCCAAGTTAACGAAAACACTATATCCAGCGAGGAGGACGGAAGTAGTCTCAGCTCAAATCATAACTTAATAAAAGAAACAAACTCCAAAATTACAAATATGACCTACAACAACAATACAATCAAGACAAACTCTCAGAAAACATTAAAGTCCAAACTACCGTACATTTAATAACAAACTTGCTCTGCGAAATTATCATTCAACTCACAGGATCTAAGCTTGACAACGCATACAATATCATTTATCCAAAAAGCACAATTAATTGTTACTATGATATCCGGTATCAGTTTCTATCAACATGGAATTTAGTATAATCCAATGGAATATCCACAGCATCCACAGCAACACCACAGATTTACAATGGATAATTAACACTTTCAAACCATCTGTGGTAGCCCTACAGGAAACCTGGCTCAAACCTTCCGATAAACTATCGTATACTAATTACGAGCTAGTAAGAGAAGACAGAGAAGATGGATACGGGGGGGTAGGGCTACTAATCAGCCTAAAACACCCATTCACGCCGATATACACTACATCAGACGGGAGCGGCCTTCAATCAATAGGTGCTAAAATCTCATTTGCAACTAATCAAGAAATCAACATCTTCTCCTGTTACAGAAAACCTAATTCATCAAATTTCAAAAACTCATGGGACCAGATGCTAAGTAATATTCCTACAAACTCCATTATCTGCGGAGATATAAACGCCCACCACCCAGCGTGGGACCCCAACAGACCTGCATCCAGGGAAGGAACCATAATTGCGGACACTATCCAAAATAGGGCTCTCACCATAATCAACAATCTCGACCCCACCTTCATCCCTAGACCTCCGTTTCCCCCGTCAACCCCTGACATCACCCTGGTCCCCTGCCATCTGGCTCCCTTACTAACTTGGAGAGTGCTACCAGACCTCCACGGGAGCGACCACTTCCCTATCATTATTCACACCAATCATCCACCGCACCTACGACATACAATCCAAGCTCCTAAAAACCCAAGAAGTAAGAATCTTGATTGGCAAAAATATAACAAACTAAGTGACCAGTTTGACACCCCGAACAATAGTGACTCGATAACCTACTACAACACCCTTACGAACAACATCCATAAAGCAACCCAAAGATGCACGTACGAGCGTAACTATAACTTATCCCAGAAACAACCAGTACCATGGTGGAACTCCACGTGCGCCAAAGTCGTAGCAGAGCGCAAACTATGCTGGAAATCGTACAAAAGAGAGCCATCCATGGCGAATTACATCAATTTAAAAAAGCGGTAGCCAAAGCGAAATTCACCTTGAGAGACGAGCGGAAAAAAAAGCTGGCACGACTACTGCAGCACGATAAACCGGCAAACACCCCTCTCGTTGATATGGAGGAGGGTGGGCTGGTTCAAAGGGAGGAGACTGACGGCGACCCCCAGCCCCGGGGACGCGAACGAGTTCACGGAGGAGTTCGCCAAGTTAATTGCACCTGACTTCGTACCAAATGTACAGGACGTAAGTACGGACATAGAGGACAGCGACGACGACATCCAGTCCCAGGACCTAGACAAAAGCTTCACAGCAAGAGAGCTAGATAATATAATAAAGAAACTTCGATCCAAGTCCGCCCCCGGACCGGACGGCATAACTCCAATCATGATTCTGAACATGTCCGAACGCGGAAGAGCAGCCTTGCTAAAAACTTTAAACAATCTATGGGAACATGAAGTTATCCCCGACGACTGGCGCACTTCAGAAATAGTACCAATCCTAAAACCAGGCAAGGACAGAACCAAAGTAGCTTCGTACAGACCAATTGCCTTAACGTCCGTCATAGGCAAAGTAATGGAAAGACTCATTAAAAGCAGACTAGAAAGATGGTTAGAATATCACAACAAGCTCCCAAAAAATCAATATGGATTCAGGAAAGGTAGAAGTACCATGGATAGCATAGCCAGAATTACAACCGACGCTCAAGTAGCGCTAAACAGCAACAAAGTCATGTTAACGGTATTCTTAGACATCGAAAAAGCCTACGATTCAGTAAATAGATCTTTGATACGGGATCAATTAAATCAAGCTGGGGTATCCAGTAAAGTAGCGAGATGGATAGACAAATATCTAAAAAATCGCACGATTAAAATCCGCTCTCACAGCTATTCTAAACCTCGAACAACTTACAAGGGCCTACCCCAAGGGGCGGTTCTAAGCACCCTCTTGTACCTTTATACACCCGGCAATTAGACAAAAATATTCCCAAACATACAATAATACTCATGTTTGCAGACGACATAGTCCTGTACCAATCGCAGATAACTTACAAATAGCACAAATTCAACTACAACAAAGTTTGAATATTCTAATAAACGAACTGGACAGACTAGAGCTATCAGCAAACCCGGGAAAGAGTGCAGTAATGATTTTCACAAGAAGAAGATATAATATCGGAGAAATATCAATCAAATTAAAAAACAGAAAGATTCCTTTCAAATCCAACCACAAATTCCTCGGCTTACACCTCGATAATAAACTTACATGGAGTTGCCACACCAAGAACCTGTACACCAAGTGTATAAGAGAAGTAAACCCTCCTTAGATGCATACAGGGAGTAAGCTGGGGCGCTGACCCACAAATTATGCTAACCATTCTAAGAAGCAGACTTTTGAGCAAAATAGAGTACGGCCTCTTGGTGTATGGGAACGCCACCCCCATCCACCTAGGTCCTATAGAGAGAGCTTTCAGACAAGGAATCCGTATATGCATAGGGGCTCTCAACTCATCCCCAAACCATTCAATCATGACAGAGGCAGCAATGTTACCAATTCGCCTATGTGCCTACAAATCAGCTATCTACTTCATGGCAAGACAATACACAATAGAAAAACAATCAACTTATCACATCACTCCGGAAATTACAGAACATAATTAATATAAAAGAGGAAGAAGGACGCCCGGGAGGAATTTACCCAGTCCTAGTGACTGCGACTAATTACCTTAGAGACGTTAGTCATCTAATAAGCAGCTTCCCCTGGCCTCTCTAATACGCTTACACATATCACTCTCTAGAAAAATACCTATTCCCTTTTATATCGGCCGAAAACAGTATCGATAGTACCAACTCAATCACAACCAAAGCTTCCTTTAACCAGTTCATCAAAGAAAAGCACCCAGGAAGCATACTTATTTTTACCGACGGTTCCAAAATAAACAACAAAGGAGTAATAGGAGTTGGCGCTGCCTTCTACGATTACAATAACAAAACCGGCTTCAAATACAAACTAACAAGTGAACTATCAATTACAACTGCAGAAACAATAGCCATAATCAAAGCCCTACAATATATTTCTATTCATCGATTTCAAGATTCAACTATTCTCTCAGACTCAAAAGGGAGTATCCAATCCTTATCAAACAGCCACTTTGATGGGAAAACTGGATATTTCTCCTTTATAGCGGCCAGCCTTCTCTCTCATCTTACCAAAACAGGCCTACATATAAACATCGAATGGATCCCGGCCCACATGGGTATATCAGGAAACGAAAACAGTAGACGCCCTGGCAAAGCAAGCTGCATCATCAAACAGACTCCCGATAACAACTCAATTAGACCCGCAAGTAATTAAATCAATAAGCGTCAAGAAGATATTTAATATGTGGAATGAATCATACGCAGAAACAAATAAGACGAAAGGAAGGCATTATGCCCAAATACAAAGACAAATAAGGCCCAAACCCTGGTTCCAAGACTTTAAAAACCTTACCCGAAGAGAAATTATAACCATAAACAGACTCAGATAGGCCATTGCCACTTAAACGCATATCAAAATAAATTCAACCAAAATATCCCGCCTGAATGCCCCCACTGCGACGATCCCGAGACCATAATGCATCTCCTACTAGTATGTCCTCATTACGACAGATGGCGCGACTCGCTCTATTCAGCCCTACCAAACAACATCCAACATCCTCTTACAGAAACTGATATCCTCTCCAATTTAACTCTCAACTCCGTTAAAGAAATTTCAAAATTCGTCGCCAAAACGGGAAGAAAAAATATAAAGTCCGAGAAACAGTAAATCAACCAGCGGAAGGGTTCTCACCACCGCTAGAAGCAACAAGCAACAACAACAACCAATTACCTCCCTAGTTGTCTGCTAGGTTGTGCAACTATCAGTGCTAACAACTAGCGCGCTCTAACGTGTAGGTAGCCCACAAGTGAGCAGGCTGAAGCCGGTAAAAGCTATTACTCTGAGAACACTAGTCACCCAACGATACTACTATACCCTCCCCCTTAGATGTGCCACTCTCTATGGGCGAAATAAAGAACTCTTGGAGGCCATTTTGAATCAGTGCAACGCCTAGCGGCTGGCCTGAGAACTTATTGAGGATAGGCGGTATATGCAGTGACCTACTATTTCTACTTTGGTAAATGCAGTCACCTACTATTTCTACTAAATATTCCTTGGAATAAAATGTCGCTACAAAATAGAACACATGTTTTGGTTACATATTTTATTACAAATAGCAATTTAAATACACACACACAAAATTAAAATAATTACATAATCACCGAATCACGTAGAAATGACAAAACGCCTGCTTGTTGGCTTGTAGTGGGGAGGTCTTCCATCGTCTTGAGCTTTGAAAATGAAGCAGAATGCACTGCAGCAACGATGCAGTCTTTTTCAACATCTGATTGAAGAATCACGAGCCGTTTTCTCGAGTATAATTGCGAAGTTTATTGTGAATCTTCTGCCAGCAATCTTTGACGATCTTGCTTCTTTTCTTGCTTGCTACGATCAGCAGAGGTGCTGTGGGTATAGGCTAGGAGGCTAGGCCTAGCCTAGGCCTACGACGGGCTCGGCCGCAAAATGAATTTACACAGCGCATATACCTAACAACTCGTCCTTAGCCCTTTCTCACCTTTTGTGGTCACTAAAATCACTTTCTATATTGGTTGGGTTGTAGGCCTAGGCCTACATTGCAACGTTTAAAACCAAATATTATGCCTTGAAACTTAAACTTTCAAATGAAGTTGTGCGAGCCATGTGCGAGCCATGTGACTTTCACGTGCGTTTCTAAGACTTTTGTTTTGTCAATATTTTGAACTTGACTAATCGATCAGTCGGCGAGAAGTCGATAAGTCGTAAAAAAAAGCGACGATGACACTCTGGTGCCTGGCCTGAGAACTATACTAGACTCGAAACAGTTGAAGGCACACTGCCACACTATTTACCATTGCACTTTCAGCACCCTGGCCGAAATCATGTAACAAACGTGTGTGCTTACACGCTTCCTTGGATTGTGCATGCATATTGACAGTTCTACTGTACATCACTTCGCTCCCGTTTATTGTACACCATCAGCTCCATTCATTCATCACAATATCATATTCCACATTTTCTTATGAGTTCTTAATCTAGTAGGACATACTATTATTTTGCATATCTATCTACTTAAACACTGTGTATATCATTATCATATCATCACTTGTTAAAATTCAAGGCTTTCGCGGCCCGGTAAATAATTTACCCAATTAACCTGTCGCGACATTTCGCCACGTCGAATCTGCTTTGCTTGCGTTTGACGTTTCGGCCCACGTGTGGCTATCCTCAGAAAAACACAAAATAAATTAAACAACTTACAAAAATATAAGCCAAGACAAGGCTTCCCATGGAAAAACAAAAAACAACCAAATAAACAGCTACCATGATCAGGCCCCGCCTTCTATAAAAATTGTATTACATTCTTATGAGGTCTTTTTCACAACCAGATCAACATCATCATTTGAGAATTTCTGGTGCGTATCCGATCACTCCGTCGAACTCCACTTTCTTGGGGCTGATCCAGTTCCGGACAGGAGGACGAGAAGGCCTGTATTCAAACCGGAGTAAGATCTCGGGGATAATGCATTTATTTGCGATACGGCCAGCATTGGAGTTGTCTTAAATCAGTTTTACTGTAGGCGCCCACGACCCGCTCTGGCTCAGCTTAAACCCAACATCACCATTACAATTGTTTGGTGTTTTAGCTATTTCAATGGACTCTCTAACCAATGTTGGTAGTAACCAAGGCTTCTTGCAAACTATTGTGGCACTATCAAACAGAATTTCATGTCTTGGATTATTAGCATTTTCACAAACATGTTTAGCAACCGCCGACTGTTCTTCTCGAGCATGCCTACAATGCGCTTTATGTTTTTTCAATCTGGTTCTTACTGTCCTGCATGTTTGGCCTATATAAACCAATCCACACTTGCAAGGAATTTGGTAAACACCACTCTTTTGCAGTGGAATTATATTCTTGACTGGCTTCATCAAATGGGCCCCCTTTTCCATGGAATAAATAGTTTTTATACCTTTTTTTGGCTGAAATGCGACCGATTCTGTCCGTCGTGTACTTCACGTAAGGCAGGAAAGCTCTCGTGATGTTACCGGTAGCCTCATTTGCAGATTCTACGCGGCGAAATGTCCCGACCAGTTAATTGTGTTAATTATCATCACTTTTATTAATAATTATTATAATAAACTATGCACTTTCTCTGCAAAGAGTTATAGTCTTGTACACTGTTAAAGTGAATAAAATATATATCAATCTATCTATTGAAAGAATTGCAGTCTCGAAAAAGAAAGAAATATTATCTTGATTATAGAGAGAATATTAAACAAGACGAATGACGAATATTCGGGTAATATGAGCAAGACAGTGGAATTTCGAAAGTGACCGTTTACTCTTTAGTATTGAGATCAGAACTGGTACAGTATGTCTTTGAACTGTGTACTGACAGTGACAGAGGCGTGCGGGGTGGCGTCCCCGATGGGCAAATCATTTAACGCCAAAACCATTTTTGACAATCCCATGCTACACAGTGATGAAAGCTGTGATATGGGTACGATGGGATAATAAACAGTTTAGGTTATGACTTATGAGACGTACATGTTTATTGAATGCCTAACCATCCATCACTGACTCGCACTTCCCGTGTCTGCAAGATCTATCTACATCGAGATATCGATTGTCGCTGAGGTCGAGGTTACAAGATCGACATATTACATCTCCCTTCTTAAATTAATTTTTGATTGAAGTGTTCACAACTCAGTCTTTATATACCTGACAGGAGTGACGATTTTCCTGCCACTTCTGACCTGATATGGGGAAGGACTGTTAGTTTGTGCCATACTTGATTCTACAGCTAATCGGTGGATACATTGATATGGTATCCAACGTGATTTCTTCCTCTAGTGTTGTAGTGTTACAGAATTAAGAATGGGGAGTCTTTCAGGTGGCAATGGAATTTTTGTCCCATCAGGAATGAGGAGTTTGCGGTTTCTTTCCACTATTCCACTATTTCACTATTGTTTATGATAACACCTGGGTACCACTTATTATCTTCCCTTTGTACTCTCACTTGAGAGCCATTCTTAAAAGGAGGTAGATCCTTTGCATGCTTGTTATAATAATGCTTTTGTACCTGTTGTCTCTCTAGCAAGTGTGACTTGGTTTTAATTAAATCAAGTACTTTGGGTTTGAGCATGGTGCTCGTAATTGGCAAAATACGGTACCATTTATTTCCTGGAATATATAGTAATAACTCTGCAGGTGATTCGCGGGTACTGTCAAGGAGCGTGTTACGATATTCTAGTAGACAAAGATATGGATCTCGGCCATCTATGTTCAGCCTTTTTTTAACATATGTTTATTGTCTGGCTGGACATTTTTCTCAATCATGCCATTAGACTGGGGATACTAGGGCTTGATGTGTGGTTAGTAAAACCCCATTTTTTTTTGCAAATGATGATGGTGGTGACCATGGCTCTGAAATTATATTGTTATTATTTTATAACAGTAGGAAGCTTCGCAAACGCTTTTTCAGGCGCGTTGTTGGATGAGCGTAATTGGTGCATTGAGCTGCCATGTGTTATGCGGATTTTCTGTTGTTCTGTGAAAAATCATTACTAAGTCAAAGAATTTTTTTAAATTAAATTAAATAAAAAATTAACTTTTTTAATTAATCGTAATTTTAAAAAAAGAAAAAAATCGGAAAATTGCGATTTTGATAAGAAATAATTTTTAGATTGCGCTCAAATTTCACACGAATATATTAACAAATAAAATTTTGATTATGTGAAAAAATCAATACAATAGGAAAAAGGATGTAGGTGTTATAGGTCAAAGAATTGTTTTAAATAAGAAAAAACCCGTAAAATTTCGAATTTCATGAGAAATAATTTATCGATTGCGTTCAAATTTCACAGGAATATCTTAATTCATAAAATTAAGGTTCTGTGAAAACATCATTAAAATCGGATAAAGCATGTTTGTGTTGTAAGTCGAAGACATTTTTTAAAAATCGGAAAAAAATCGTAAAATTGCGATTTTCATGAAAAATAGTTTTCCGATTGCGCTCAAAAATGTGGCAGTTCTAAGTTCAGAGATTTCGAAGGCCTCCAGAAAATGTCATCGCAATTGGATTATTGGTTTAGCCGGAATCGTGTTAACAGACACACAAAAATAATGGAAAATAAAAAAAAAACATTACGGATTTTTTTCTCCAGTGTAGTGAAGTGGAATCTTCGCTTCGCTCGCTACGCTCATCCAATCACACAATTATTATAAATTTCTTCCGAATGTATTTTAAGTACAGCCTCCGAACTGCCTTTCACAGTTCAGTGTAGGAGAAGCATTATTTTACCAAACACGTTTCCTCCGCAGAATCAATGATAAATAGTAGATCAGTAGATTACTACTCACTAGGAAAACGCCAAAGTCGTTGTTAGACGAGTGAGTGAGCCATGTGTTGAGTACTCGGTAACATTCCTTTTCTTCCCCCTTCCTCAGGCCTCCCTAGCCTATCATAGGCTACAGTGGAGCATTATGGCCAAAACTGTGACATAAACTTAAATACCCTATTATTTATACGAATATTATAATCAAACTTAAATGCAAATGTTCCCGCGTACTCAACACATGACTCTCTCACTCGTCTAACAACGACTTTGGCGTTTCCCTAGTCGAGTTGGCTAAAGCGCCCTTATAGCCGAAATGTGGGAGACGTGGGTTCAATGGTCGGGAAAGATTTTGTAATTTCTGGATTGTATTTTTTAAATTATTTAACATGTTTTGAAATGCATATAACGCAATGTAGTCCATCATCTGTGACAATACTATGGAAAACATAGCCAGTACGAAATACGTGAAAATATTGCAAGGTTTACTCAATGTACGAGCGGAATTTGGGGGTACCTTGACGTCCAACATTCGATTAACCTTGGACACGGCATTTCACAGCCAGGTAAATAACAAACAAAAAATATTATTTCAAAATGAAAACCATTGTCGTTAAAATAATTCCTATACATTTCAACGTATTTTTCAGTTTTTTATTTCTTGCAAGTTTAAATCGCAACAGATTGTGCTCATTTTGTTAGCAGTTCTCAGTTACCTGGTCACGGATGTCTGTTTAAAATTTCAGCTCAGTCTATTTGGCCGTTCGGCCGTATGGGACCGGACAGACAGACAGACATTTAACATTTAACATTTAACATTTAACATTTAACATTTAACATTTAACATTTAACATTTAAACATTTAACATTTAACATTTAACATTTAACATTAAACATTTAACATTTAACATTTAACATTTAACATTTAACATTTAACATTTAACATTAACAGAATTAATCACGACCAAGGCCCGATCGAGTAGCGTTGTAGCTACGTTCGCTGCGCTCACTCGTCTAACTAGGAAACGTTAAGTCCCGCCGCGTTGTTGGATGAGCGTAATTGGTGCATTGGGCTGCCATGTGTTACGCAGATTTACTGTTGTTCTGTGAAAAAATCATTACTTAGTCAAAGATTTTTTTTAAATTAAATTAAATTAAATAAAAAATTAACTTAATTTTTTTAATTAATCGCAATTTTTTAAAAAGAAAAAAAATTGTAAAATTGCAATTTTATAAGAAATATTTATTCCATTGCGCTCAAATTTAACAAGAGTATATAAATTCATGAAATAAAGGTTCTGTGAAAAAATCATTACAATAGGATAAAGCATGTAGGTGTTATAAGTCAAGGAATTGTTTTAAAAACGACAAAAACCGTAAAATTTTGATTTTCATGAGAAATAATTTTATGATTACGCTCAAATTTCACACGAATATCTTAATTCATAAAATTAAGGTTCTGTGAAAAAATCATTACAATCGTATAAAGCATGTAGGTGTTATAAGTCGAAGAAATTTTTTAACAATCGAAAAAAATCGTAAAATTGCGTTTTTTATGAGAAAAAATTTCCCGATTGCGCTCAAAATCGTGGCAGTTCTAAGTTAGAGATTTCGAAGGCTTCCATAAAATTTCATCGCAATCGGTTTATCGGTTTAGCCGGAATCGTGTTAACAAACACACAAAAACACACACAAAAAAAAACATCCCGGATTTTTTTCTCCAGTGTAGTGAAATGGAATCTTCGCTTCGCCCATCCAATTATAATCAACACGTACCGAAAGAGATTTCTTAATTACTTGTTTAGTTTTTATTTCGTTGACCCTATCATTGGATGAGCGTAGCGAGCGTAGCGAAGATTCCATTTCACTACACTGGAGAAAAAAATCCGGAATGTTTTTTTCTTTCTTTTTTTTGTATTTTTGGCTGTTTGTTAACACGATTCCGGCTAAACCGATACTGCAATTGCGATGAAATTTTCTGGAGACCTTCGAAATCTCTGAACTTAGAACTGCCACGTTTTTTAGCGCTAATCGAATAATTATTTCTTATGAAAATCGCAATTTTACGATTTTTTCTTTTTTTAAAATTACGATTAATTAAAAAAATTAAAAATTAAAGTTTATTTTTTATCTAATTTAAATTAATTTTAAAAAAAATCTTTAACTTAGTAATGATTTTTTTACAGAACAACAGAAAATCCGCATAACACATGGCAGCTCAATGCACCAATTACGCTCATCCAACAACGCGTGTAACAAAACATTGTGGGTTATATAACAGTTAGTGCTTCGATTGATGCTAGGGTAGAGGACGGACAGTAATAAATTTCATTTTAAGGAAAACACACCTGTAAAACACCGGAGCGTATGGAAACAACAAGGGACGTGGGTACGAATCCCGTGCAAGGCATGGAAACTAACAAGGGACGTGGGTTCGAATCCCGTGCAAGGCATGGATTAGCTCATTACCTCGAACATAGATTAAGTGACTTATTTCAGTATCACCATTATATTTAGCACTGAAACCAGGCACACAAATTGTGGACTTGTTGCCTTGGTATACAAACTTCGATTTTAGCATTAGCTTGAATTGAAACACAAAACACTATTTTTTTTGTAGAACATGATTTTATTTATACAAACCTAGGTTCATTTTTTTTATGAACTGTTTTCGCATCCATCTCCGTTTTCTTCTAGTTTGATTTAAAAAATGAGTTTTAGTATAATCTATATGTGTGGGATCTAATGGTTGAAGTTTAAATCCTAAGAAATCGCCAAAGCCGTTGTTAGATGAGTGAGTGAGCCATGTGTTGGGTACTGTAGTGATTTGTAAACACCGCCTAAAGTGACCGCCACCTTAGGCTTACATTGTATCAACATGTATGTATCTTTATAAGGCTCTGACCTAGTTCACTCTCTGATCATGATGGCGTACATAAAGCTGTAGTAGTAGTAAAAATCTTCTTTTTAGCAGCTAGACTCTGCTATTTTTTTCTGGTCGTACATAACTTGATATTTCTTCTTTAGACAAGTGGAAACTTAATTTGCACCCATTGTTGTATAGCTCTTTTGCAATTTGTTTTTTTCCCCACCCCCATTTTTAGATTTTTAGGTAACTCATTGAATTTTTTTAATCCATGTACAAACAGGGATTTTTGCCCACAGCACTTATTTTGAGTAGGCATGTAAAAATCTTGAGCAGCTCTAGTATGATGATCATGCAAATCATTATTGTGTTTGTAGAATTCTGAGAAGTATGTAGTACTTTTGGGTTTGCCACATCACTTCATGAATGAAACATAAAACTTTGTAGTTGATTAATTGTTCAACACTAAGCCACTGAAGTTCCTCGAGCATGTCCATTCTGTGTGTTAGTCTGTGACATTGAAGAGTTGCCCTCATGCCTTTGTTTTGAAGTTTTTGGAGAATATCAAGGTCACTTTTATTTATGTCCATAAGAATGGTAGGACAATAGTGAAAATGTGGAGCAACAATGGTGTTATAAACTAGTCGACGCACCCACTTGACAATTTCCAACAATTTCTTCGCATAAACCCAATTTTTGTAGCAAGTTTCTTGGAGATGTAACTGATTTTGTTCTTTGAAAGTAAGTAAATAGTCTACCATGACTCCTAAGTACTTAAAATAGTCTTGAAAAACAAAATTTTTTCCTTCGATGTTTACTTTGCTGATATTATTTTTTAGTAGTTGGTCTCTCATTACAGCTGAGCTAGTTATCAGTATGCAATTTGTTTTATCTGGGTGACATTTCAATTTATTAGCTTTAAAAAATGTCATGATGATTTGCAGATCATAATTTAACATTTGTATTGCTTCGTTTAGTTTGTCAGAGATGATATACACAAGGGTATCATCGGCATACATCACCACTATACAGTTTGTGACGAAATTTCCTATATCATTTATATAAATGATATAGAGCAAAGCTGCAAGTACTGAACCCTGCTGAACACCAATATTATTTTGTATAGGGTCTGATAATTCGCCATCAATATTTACAACTTGTGTTCTGTCTTGCATATAGTTTTCAAGCCACTTCAGCGCATCTCCCGTAACTCCGTAGTGCATGAGTTTTTGTATAAGGATTGGCCTAGATACTGTTTCAAAAGCACGTTGTAAGTCCAATGATACGGCTACAACAAATTTCTTATCGTTAAGTGCATTTCTCCATTGAGAGAAAATCCACTGCAACGCAGTTTCTGTTGATCGATGTCTTCGAAAACCAAATTTTTTCACATAAAGTAAAAGATTTTCTTCAAAATAATCAGATAGCTGTTCATGTATCCAAATTTCTAAAATCTTCTCGTAAAGAGGTAAAATATTGATAGGTCTAATGTCTTTAGGCAGTTTTGGATTATCTATCTTTGGTATTCCAATTATTGTTGATTTTTTCCAGCTTGATGGAACTGTAGTACTTGTTTTTATTGATGCATTAATAATTAAGGACATTTTCACCAATGCTTGGCAGTATTTTCTTGAAAGTTTCAACCGATATCTCATCACCTGTACCAGCTATCTTAAGGTTTATTACAATTCTCTTTAAGTCTTGTGCTGTCATGAGCTTATATTCCGTAAGTGATGAACTATTTGGAGTAATTTCTTTAACTTTTTTATATTTAAATCAAAATTTGGTACTTCTGGGATCGACTGTTCCAAGTTCTTGAATACTTTTTACTAGAAACACATTTAGGTAGTTTATTTGCCACTGTGGTAAGTGGGTTATTGTTTTCGAATGTAACATTTTTGAATATATCTTTTTTTACTTTATCTTTTGAGCTTATAATATGTTTCAAAGTTAACCACATTTGTTTAGGGTTTCCTTTACATTCATCAATTTTCCCTCCATGTATTGTCTCTCCGTTCTTCGTCTAACATTTGTATACTGATTTCTAGCTTTGTTGTAATCTCTCCAATTTTGTTGATTCTGTCTTTGATTTTCTTCATTGTTCGATATTGAAACGCTAAATTTACACTTTCTCCATAGTTGATTTCGTTGGTTACGACAATCAAAAATGTCTTGATTATTCATCCATGGCTTTATGTTCATGCTCTTTTTTCTAAAATTTTTTCGGAACGATGCTATTTATGCAGTCTTTATATCAGTTATAAAGTTAGAAGCGCATTGCTCGTAGTTTGTACATTGTGTATCAAGTTTAAGTTTAATTTCTTGGACACATTGAATTTAATTCCATATAGTCCATTCTTTTATAAAGTTTGACTTCTTTCACTGTAGTTTGATTTTTTTATCACTTGTATAAGTTTGGTTTGGCATTAAATAAGTACAGACAATCGTATCGTGGTCTGCAACTTATAATTATCAACTGTTTTACTTTCTATATTTACAATATTGCTGAGTATGAGATCAATTTGGGTACTAGAGTTAATTGGTTGTTCTTTTTGTAAACTTATTTACCACTTTCAGGTCACTAATTTGTATCACATTACTAAGTTTTTTCGAGTAGAACGATTGTTTATTCATATCAATATTAAAATCTCCTGTGATGACTATATCTTCTCTTTTAACTACTATTGTTTCGAGCCAATCTGTAAAGTTGTCTAAAAACTCACTGTGTGAAGTGGATGGTGAGTGGTATATAGCACAAAGTTGTAGATATTTATTTTGAAACTTTAGTCTAGCGCTTATGTACCACGCATTGCGTTCGAAGACTTTTTCCGTAACTTTAATAATTTTTATGTCTTCTCTTATGTAGATACCACATCCACCTGTATGTCTGCTGGACGATTTAGTTTGCACAAATTTATATCCTTCAATTTGATATTCTTTGTCAAGAATGTCTTCCGTGATGTGCGTTTCCACGACACAAAGTGCTATTGGTTTGAAGTCTTTGATGATTGTATGAACCTCGTCAATGCTTGTAGTCAGACCCCCACAATTTATATACATTACTTTATTTACTCTATATTTACCCGTATCCTAAGGATACCTTTCATCGATTCTCTTGTGAATGGATTTGAAAACTGAGCACGTATGATGATGAGCGGTATGTTGGCAATCATAGTGAGTATTATACCTCTCATTGCTCTTAAAGCAGTTTATGCAGAATGGTGCCTGGTTGCGTAGTGTACATTCACTAGTCTTGTGATAATTACCACAGTTTACACACTGGTGAGTTAGATCGACACTCATAGCTCTTATGACCGTAGCATTGACACCTGTAGCAGAAAATAACATTGATGTGTTTTCTTAATTCCGGGATTCCCAAACCCCAATTAATATGGGCACGCTTTTTTTGCATTAAGTACTGTTTTAATTCTATATCCATTTCAATGACCACTAGGGTACCTCCTTTTCCCATGGTTATGTTCTTTCTTGTAATAATCTTAAGCGATTCACTGCATGGTAGGTTAATCAAGTTGTTTTGATGAACTATATCACTTATTAAATCTTTGTCATTTTTAAACAATTTGTAAACAAAACCTTCCCCACGTAGTTATTGAAGTTATCAAGGTGTAAAAAACACGACATGGTTGTCAGAAGTGCTTGAAAAGTGTGAGTATGCCTACTTAAATACTACTATCAACATTCAAGGTAAAACAAATTCATAATGCCAGAGAGGAGAAGTAACTGAAACTGCAGCAGCGTCATCAACTAGGCCTAGAACAACATACCAGGTCAGTCCACCCGCTTCCTTGATTTTGCACAGCCATCCACTTGGCTAAAATGGTCACAGAGATGGGAGAGGTTTAGAAAAGCTTCTGGCCTCCATCTCAAAACAGAGGAAGAACAGGTAGATATGTTTATTTACACAATGGGCGAAGATGCAGATGATATTCTGGCTAGCTTCAAACTTTCGTCACAGGATCTAAAAAAATATGACATTGTGAAAGCCCAGTTCCATAATAGATTTGAACCTAAGAAAAACGTAATATATGAAAGGGTGAAATTCTATAGGCGAGTTCAGGCTGAGGGTGAGCCTATGAGTGTGTTTGTCACAGACTTACACAGCATGTCCCAGCACTGTGGGTTCAATGAACTCGGAGATGAGTTCATTAGAGACCGCATAGTTGTTGGCATGCGTGATGCTAGACTTAGTGAAGAGCTCCAAATGGATCCAAATCTTACACTAGAAAAAGTAGTCGATAGGGCAACTCAGCGGGAGTCAGTACGAGGCCAACAATCGGTAGTGCGACCACCCACGAATGAACAAATCGCAGTGGTGAAAACCGGTAAGAATAAACAAAGTAGACCTTGGAATAAGTCTAGTAAAGAGTCTAAAGATCCTAGGCCTAGGCCTAAAAACTAAGTTTAGTCAAGGCCAGCAGCAGTCCGACAGATGTGAGAGGTGCGGTAAATCCCCACTGCATTCTTTCGACGTATGTCCAGCAAAGGATGCCACTTGTCACAAATGTGGCAAGAAGAGACACTGGGCACAAGTCTGTCGATCAAAGCATGTGCAGGAGGTAGTAGGCCAAGATAATTCCGATGACGCGTTCATTGGGAAAGTTGAGTTAGAGAATTCTAACCCATGGCTTGTCGTTATGAATGTTCAGGGCACTAGAGTACAATTCAAATTGGATACGGGTGCCGACGTGACAGTTATTCCCAAAAAGTTATTCGAACAAATGAAGGATACTAAACTTAGGCCTACGTCTAAGCAACTTTTTGGACCTGGACGTCAACCATTGCAGGTATCGGAAAAATACGCTCGGACCTCAAGTGGAAGAAGCAGTCCTCCACTCAGGATATGTTTATCTGTGAAAGCGTGCATGAACCACTATTAGGGCGACCAGCCATTCAAGCTCTAGGCTTACTTACCTTAGTACAAAGTCTGTCAACCGCCACCAGCAGCGGAGACCAGCAGAGTCTAAAACCAAATCCCCTGGATAAATACCCTAAGTTACTGAACGGGGTGGGGAAAATGAAACATGAATTTTCAATCTCGCTCCGAGAGGATGCCGTGCCATATGCCGTAGCAGCTCCTAGGCGGATTGCTCTACCACTTCGAGGCCAAGTCAAAGAAGAACTAGAGAAAATGGTTCAGGATGGTATAATTACGCCAGTCGAAGAAACCTACTGATGGTGCGCCCCATTAGTTGTGGTTCCCAAACCCGATAAAGGTGTGCGCATATGTGTCGATTACAACCGAATTAAATAAAAGCATTCGCCGTGAACGACATACACTGCCAAACTATTGAAGAAACGCTAGCGCAAATCGAAAGACGCCAATACTTTAAATCGAAAACATTGACGCAAAGTAAGGGATCATATCAGGTCCTCTAAAGGAAGAGTCGGCAGACGACCACCTGCATTATCACCGCAAGGAAAGATATCTTCAACAGATGCCTTTGGTATTGACTCAGGGGCAAGCACTATCAACCAAAAGTAAAGAGGTAATAGAAGGTCTTAAAGGTGTGTGCAACCACATAGATGACATTTTGGTCTATGGTCGCACCAGTAAAGAGCACGACGAAACTAGATGCTGTCTGAAAGCGAGTACTAGAAGAGGAAAACATAACTCTAAATAAAAGTAAAGCAATTGTTCCTAGGTACAATTCTTAGGACATATAATCATAAAGATGGCATTAAATCAGATCATCCAAAGTGGAGGCTATAAAAGCCATGAAGAATCGGAAAACGTAGAAGAAACTTCGCCGATTCTAGGCACAATCAACTTCTGTTGAGTTCTTCCAAAGTAGCGAATTTACAAACCATTGCGAGATCTATTGAGCAAGAAGAACGATTGGATTTGGGGACCTCAACAAAAAACATGCGTTCCAGCAGTTGAAAGGTTGGTATCCAATACCCTAACACTTGCAATGTACAACCCTAATAGAGAAACTCGTGTTACATCTGATGCCTCATCATATGGATTAGGTGCCGTTCTTGAGCAAAAAGAGAATGATTCGTGGCGGCCAGTCATGTACGCGTCAAGAAGTTTGACTCCTACAGAGGGAAGATGGGCCCAAATAGAAAAAGAAGCACTCGGCATCACATATGCTTGTGAACGTTTCTACGAGTACATCATTGGGATGAAGTTCCAAATAAACACGGATCATAAGCCTCTCATCACACTATTCGGATCTAAGCCAATAGCTGAAATGACTCCTAGACTTCAAAGGCTCAGAATGAGAATGCTTAGGTTCGATTACGACATCAAGTATATACCAGGCAAAGAAATGTACACTGCCGATGCTCTCTCCAGAGATCCGATACGTGGTATAATGAACAACGAAGACAAGTTTCTAGAAGAAGCAGTCGAAGCCTATGTTCACAGCATCATAGCTAGCTTGCCTGCTACAGACTCGAAGATCGAAGAGATTAGAGTGCAGCAAGAAGCAGACAATACTTGTGTAACCTTGAAAGGTTTCATAACTGATAATTGGCCGAACCAGGCAAGAAAGAATCCTCAATTTTCGCAGTACGCAAAATACAAGGATGAATTAGTGATTGCGGATGACCTAATCTTGAAAGGAAATCGATTACTAATTCCAGTCAGCATGCGCCAAGAGATTCTAACAAGACTACATGCGGGACATTTGGGAGTGTCAAAATGTCGTCGCAGAGCGAGGGAGTCTGTATGGTGGCCAACCATAAATGAAGACCTTCAGACACTGATATCTAAGTGCAAGACCTGTATTGAACACAGAAGCAACCTGTGGAACCCCTGATCAGTACAGTGTTACCTGAAGGACCGTGGATGTGTGTTGGAGCTGATATTCTCACTATTGAAGGACGTAACTACCTTACAGTAGAAGACTATTTCTCACGATATCCGGAGGTGGTCTTACTTCAGAACATGACTTCAATGCACATCATAAATAAGATTAAAGGGATATTTGCACGATTTGGTATACCCAAGATCCTCCGTGCAGATAATGGAAGTCAATTTGATTGTAAAGAATTCCGAGAATTTGGAAAACAATATGGATTTACACTGACAACAAGCAGCCCAAGATACGCAAAAGCAACGGGTTCGCCGAAGCCAGCGTAAAGTCGGTTGAAAATGATTCTGCAGAAGAGCAAGGTAGAGGATCCTAACTTGGCCTTACTTGCATATCGCACATCACTGCTAGAGTCGGGTAACAGTCCATCCGAACTACTTTTCGGTCGGAAATTAAGAACAAACATTTCAACACATCCATCATCTCTGGAGCCAAAATGACCGGACTTAAAGAAGTTTTGAGAGAAAGATAGGGAGCTGAAAGGGAGACAAAAGAGAAATCATGACTCTCAGAATAAAGCAGTAGAGCTTCCTGAACTACAACAAGGAGAAGAAGTGTGGATAACAGACCTAAAAAGATATGGGAAAGTCATCAAGATGACAGAAGAACCTCGATCCTACCTCCTGAAATCTGCAGGAAGAGTTATACGACGAAACCGGTTCCACCTAATCCCAATAGGCAAAATCCACAGCCTAGAGCAAATGCCATATCCATTCATTCCTCCTTACAGCAATTCTCAGGACAAATTCCTTATCCATTCCTAGTTCTAACCAACCTCCAGTTGCTGTTTCTAGACAGTCACTTGACAGTACAACTGGACTACAACTGGACCCTTGGAGTTACCAGGTGAGCCACCCGAGCAGCCCGTGTCTCCAAGAAAGAGTTTGGCCCCGCCCCAGACGGAAGTTGGAAGCCAGACGGAAAAGACCACTCGTTCCGGCAGGAGGGTCAAGCCAACACAGAAGATGAACCTATGAGTTATTTCTGTTCTTCACATTAAATTAGATTTATTATAATCTTTGCATTACCTACCTTAATTAAGTTGAGTATATTTAAATTAGGTTTTAATATTCCTTACATTACCTTAATTAAGTTGAGTATATTTAAATTAGGTTTTAATATTCCTTACATTATCTTAAACAAGTAGAGTACGTTCTTTGCATTGTTAGAAAAATAAGTTAGAAGGTTTAAACGTTGAGTTACCTCATTCTCTATTTTATGTTATTCTCATAATAACTAAGAGATCTAAGAATCTTCTTATTAAAAAAAAGAAAAGGGAGATGTAGTGATTTGTAATCACCGCCTAAAGTGCACCGCCACCTTAGGCTTACATTGTATCAACATGTATGTATCTTTAGAAGGCTCTGACCTAGTTCACTCTCTGATCATGATGGCGTAAATAAAGCTGTTGTAAACAAAACCTTCCTCACCTAGTTATTGAAGTTTATAAAGGTGTAAAAACACTACAGGTACCCTGTAAGATTCCCATTCCTTCCCCTACCTAAGGCGGGATCTAATCAGCATGAGGCTTTCCTCCATAGCCTATCATAGTTCATAGGCTAGAAAGACGCATTATGGCCTTACAGTTGACGCGCCCTTATACAAACAAAATTCAAACCCTCCCGGGTAATCAACACATGACGCTTGCTCACTCGTCTAACAACAACTAGCGTTTTCCTAGTAGTTTTGCTTTTTTGTGTTCCTAAGCATGATATCTTAAAGCCTAAACCTTTTTTCACTATAATCTTCATGCTTTTACCTACCTATAATAGGTATGTATATAATAGGTATAATGTACAATAATTGTACATTATATGATAGAACTATTGTTTCGGATGTTTGGTAATAGACCCATAAAGATGTTTTTAATAAGTTTATAACCATGATTTCACTGTTATTTTAGTTTAATATTTATCAATGATCAACTGTTAACTTAGTTATTAATTATTAGTTTTTTTTAAGATTAGTTATGTTAATTCAAGGCACGCTCGTCTATTTTTGCATAGACAGAAATGGCTAATGTATACCCGCTACAAAATATTTGTACTGCCCATGCATTTACATTTTTGGATGGACAGTACACTATTTATTCCTAATGCATGCATTATCTATTCGTACGCCCTAATATTATGTGCCAATTTTATTTTATTTTATTGCTAAGAGATACGGTAATTAGTTCCTAAGTATGTCAATTAACCTTAGTATGTATTCACAATGAGAAAAAGTATGCTCCGCCTCAAGATTTACTCTTATTGGAGCATACAAATATCAAAATGTAACAACCATGTATACAAACAATATGGAAAAATAAAAGATCAATCAATCAATCGATTGATATTAATGGTTGCTAAACGTCTCTATTAATGCCATAGGGCCTATTCATTTTCGAGACGATGCGTGTTGATGATGTTGATGAATGACAATTACAAATTACCAATGCCTTATGCATCCACGTTCGCTTCGGGCCAGCCGCGGACGGCTGACTATAGGTATTATACTTCGTACACCGTCTTATAGTGTGTGACGGAAATGTAGTAAGTCCCGTGATAAGCTAATGCCAAAACGTTCTAAAACGCATACATAAAATTCGGAAAATAATATTTTCTTTTAAATTAAATTTTTTCACTTCAAACTGTAGGTCTTTGCTATTGTAATTTTTTCGAACTCAATCTGTGGGCGTATCTCTCATCGCAGCATTCTTTCGTTAATTCAGCTGCGTCGTTGATCCCTCAATCCATGCGGGTCGCCGTGTGTGGATAGACCCCCCCCCTTACGCCCAAACAATTTCACTTGAAAGACGCGTGGTAATTAATGTAGCCCTCACACGAACACTGTTTTTGCCGTCACTCTACAACTCGGATGAGCTAGGGTTAACAGGTTATCAAGTTGTAGTAGGCCTAACAGGGGAACGCCTCGTGTGCTCTTAACTTGACGCGCGTCTTGGGCGATGCGATGTTATTTATTTGTAGGGAACTTGTAATAGAGACAACGAGCTGGGTTGTTCACTTTTATCAATAACTAGGCCGCTTAGCGTTCTCCTACGCATTCAAAGTTCGTTTCGTTACGACATTTGTTAGCTTAGAATTATTTTTGTGAGCGAAGCTCCCATGAAAGCATCACTTCCGTCCGTCTGTGCGTGTGTCACGTCTCACGAAATAAACCAAACACGACGTCCGATTAACATGAGAGATTTTTAGTTACCCTTCTACAAGGATGATACATGCAGAATGTTTTTTGTGACGTGACCTTGTGGGTGAAGGGAGAATGGCGAACTTCACAGAAAGTTTAGAAATCATGATTCACTGCACCTACATTCACTATTAGTGAATGCGAAAACAAGCGGCGATTTTGTTCCCCCATTATAACCTAACCCGGCGCTACAACCAAAAAGATCAAAGCTCGGTGAATTATTTAATTTGTGTATTCATCTTCGACGATCGTTTAATAAAGTACCTCCTGGTAAGGGCCTCCTCTTTAGGGTACTCCTGTACTCGTGCTTGTCATAGTCGTTTTACAGTCAATTAACTATTAAGGCGCGATATTCTGTTTTGGGAGGTCCCGGATTCGAATCTCGTCAAGACCGGCAATCCTGACTGATGGATTTCCCGAATAATGCGAATGCAAGGAATCGAGTCCTCTTCAACATCCCTCAAATACCTTCACAAATGTCGCACACTCGCAACTCCAATAAACCTAGAGGTGAATGTGGACACACCGGACAAAAGCACAAACATTTTTCCACGTACTACCAAAGATTAGTCATGACTAATCTTTATGACTAATCTTTGGTACTACTAAGGGTACCTTAGGTACTTCCTTATAATTTTTTTAAAGGCCGCCTCCTCCGGCATCCATCTTGAATTTTACAGCGGCCATCTTGAAGTACTGGTATAAGCATTTTGCGGCCATCTTGAAGTATAAGCATTTTACCAATATCTCGGTTTCTAACGCACTTGGGATCACAATCTTGATGTGTGTATATATTTTCGGGGTCAAGGAATACAAATAACTATTTTTAACCAGCTCCTCCGGCGGCCATCTTGAATTTTACAGCGGCTATCTTGCATTTTACCAATATCTCGGTTTCTAACGTACTTACGATCACAATAGGAAATTTAATAAAAAACATTGTATATTGCCAACTACAGATTGTAAACAAAAACAAAATATGGTAGCTTTTGTTTCTAGACAATCTGTTTTAAAAGGCACTGCATCCACCTTTACACGTATTTCACGTATTGCACGCCTTGATATGATACAAACAACAAAAAGATGTGATATCCCCCCAAAATACAAACATTAAAAAAAAAAAAACGGCAGCCAAGCTCTCCTTCCAAAGTCTTTGGCTGTGAATGCTGTGAGATATAGAGGTTGAGCCAAGCATTTCATTATTTCTCCCTAGTTTCGCATTGAAAAGAAGTAAGATCATTTCGCCTGTTGACGAGCGCCAAGCCAACCATTTTCGTGGTAAAAAAAGTAAAAATTTTAAACTCAAAATTATAAAAAAAAAATTACTTGGCTATTGATTTTGGTACGAGGACTCTAAATTTTTTTTGCTTTTTTTCCCACGAAAATGGTTGGCTTGGCGCTCGTCAACAGGCGAAATGATCTTACTTCTTCAATGCGAAACTAGGGAGAAAGAATGAAATGCTTGGCTCAACTTCTATATCTCACAGCATTCACAGCCGAAGACTTTGGAAGGAGAGCTTGGCTGCCGTTATTTTTTACAAATTTTTGTATTTTGTGGGGATAATATAACACTTACGTGCTCATTACACTGGTCACATATTATGTTAGGGCCTGGAGTAATTTAGTAGAATCAAAGATTTATTATCATGAATTATTTAATTACTTTGAGAAAAGATTTGCAATCTGATTGCTTCACGATTGAGGAAAGGATGAAGTACAGTCTTGTGGTAAATACATACAAAGTATTGAAAGGTATAGGCCTATATATTTAGGTATTCTACCCAATTTTTGTCAAATTGTTGATTGTGATAGAAATTCTATTCTAATGTACTTGTTGATAGTTCCTAGATTAATTTCTGAATCATTTAGAAAGTCATTTGTGTACAGAGGCGTATCCTTTTGGAATTCACTTTCTTATGATATTAGAAGCCAGTTTACTGAGCTAGGAATCGTACAATTTAAAAGTAAAATTGAAGCAATGATATTGAATCAAAGAGTAAAGAAGAATTGATTTTTACTATTTATTTCTGGTTAATTTTTCTACAAAAGTTCTTATTTGTTCGCGGTGTGCGTGTGCGTTAGTGGAGGCCGCGATATTGGTGTGTCCGTGCCTTGAGAACCACGGTTTGTGTTCTTGTTCATTTGTAAGTGTTCCGTTTGTGTTTCTCCTGTTATTGTCTACGAGTGTTTACCCCTATCTATTTGTATTTTATGTTGATTTCTCTTTCCCTTTTGCTATTCTTGCGCCTCGCAGTGCCAATGAAGCACCATGACATTGACATTCATTTTTGGCTTTTTAATATTTTTCTCTCATTACGTGGCATGATTATTTTGTTCCCTTATTTGTGGTTCTTGTGTTTAAGATTTATGTTTCTTTTTTCATGTATAGACTGCAGAGGGCAATATTGATGCCCTATATCGGCCTTCCCGCCCACTTTGTCGGGAAAATAACAATTGCTTTGGTTATGATATAATCAAAGTATTTTCAATGATTTATTTTGCCTAGATTGTCTGGTTGCCGGCCACTGGTGGAGCTCGCAACTTGGGTTAGATGTCCTGTATCATTGCTGTGATCAGTTTTTGACTTGAACAATATCAAATTCTAATTATATATCTGATATAATTACATATTAATTAGAGTCAAGATCATCTGTACTAAACTGTTATCAAGATTTGAGCACAAGAATGGATCCCTTCCCTGATTTGCTGTTCCTGATTTTTGGCAAACCTCATATCTGTTTGAGTGGGATCGTCTAATAAAACAGATTTTTATTTTCGTTCTTCTATTTTGATGATTTTTTTCACTTTCTTTTCTTTTTTCTTTTCTTTTTTTTCCCACCCCTTTTTTATATTTGGTTCGTAAATTAATTGCATTTAATGTCCTTTTTGAATTTGTTACCAAAATTGTTGTTCTAATGCATTGTTGTTGTAATAATACCATTTCAATTATTTAATTATTGTAACAGCTGTAGTACATTGATGTGTCTGTATCTATGTAGGCCTAATTAGATTTATTTCTTAGATTTTTATCTCTGTATTACCCGGGCACTCAACGGTATTACGCGCCTCCCATAGACAATGCGTGCTCCCAAACGATGCTATATTATGCATTTCGATACCGGCACCGCTTGTTTCGCACACGACCAACCAAATCAACCACCAATTATTACTGTTTTCCTCCAGGGTCTGATGTCGTCATTTTGAATTGCTCTTGCCCAACGTGAATTGGCTTATTCGTTTTCCCGTCCAATCTTTATTTATCTCGACGTTGATGTAAGCTGTTATTAAGCTTACTAGCTCGGTCAAGGAGATCACCTGAGGTGACTCACGTAAATCGATGGCTGATACGGGGTTTGACCCACGTCCCTTGGAGCCACGCGCTGCGAGCCTACGCCCAGCCGCATGAGCCACCGCCGACACGTCGTGACATGGACATGGGTTCAACTCCCAGGATGACGGAAGGCCTCACTTGCAATCAAGTTAAGTACACGTGGAGCTCTCAATTTAAAGTAGTTTTTTGTTCTCTCGACTCCCCCCTTCCTCAACATCGCTCGCCTCTACGCATGTAGCCTCAGTGTTTCATCGAGACGTGCCATGTGAACACGTGTGCGCGACGAGTGAGCTCCAGCATGGGGTACAATGGAAGTGACGTCCGCGTCCTCGAGGGTATCCAAGCGACCGACGAGGTCTCGACTATCATCCCGTTCTGGTTCCTGAGGGGCTACATGTGGACGATCATCACCTGCGGGGTGGCGGGCAACCTCTTGCTCATCTGCACAATCATCCGATGCAGTCCGCGGTGGCGCAAAGACCAGCACTATTGTGACGTGATGGTGCTGTTGCTCCACCTGGCGGTGACGGACATCGCGGTGGTGGCGTTGGTGGCGCCGTTCGAGGTGTGGGTGTTGCGGACCGGCCAGGGTCTGTGGGACGTCGCCGAGGGGTACTGCCCCGTGTTCTTGGGTCTCGAGGCGATGCTGAGTCTCGCCGGGGTGTACTTGCTCCTCGCGCTGAGTGTACACGCCGTGACTGCTCTGGAGCCCGGGGAGGCCGAGCGCGGGTCGTGTGTTCGAGTCCCGCTCAGCCTCGTGTGGCTCATGGCCGTGTCGCTGAGTGTCCCGGAGTTCAGCCTCGCGCAGATAGTGATGCCGCGGCCGGATCATCGACTGTGTACCGTGCTGGACGGTGACGACGAGCGTCGGGCCGTGCTTCACGCGCTCCTCGCCGTCTTCCGCGTGGGTGTGCCAGTGGTCGTCCTCTTGGTCACGTGCACGACGACGGTGCTGAAGCTGGGCGCCACGGCGCCGAGGGAGGTGGCCGCGAGACACGTGTTGAGGATGTCGCTGGTGCTGTCCGTGTCTTATGTCGTCTTCTCCCTGCCGAGGTCTGCGCTCTCTGCTCTACACGCCTTCCTGCCCCGCACTGAGGAGGACGGACCCGACGCCTTCAGGGAGCCGCCCCTAGCGAGCGTCGCGACGTCGCCGACGGTCACCCTAGCCCTCTCCATGATGCACTTCTCACTCTCAGGACTCCGGCCATTCTTGTGCATCGTTGGGCATCGTCACATATCCACCTGCTGCTTTGAGGCTCGCCATACTAGGCCTAGGTGACGTCACATTTCTCACTACCTCGCCTCGAGTCGTATGGAACAAAGACTTGACTTGTTCGACTCTGGTGTCATTGTATCAAAAGGCCTGAAATAGTGTATAACGATGGCCTCGGTTGTACAAATTTGAGAACATTCTGATTGCATTTTTTAAGTTTATACTAATTAGCCCTATGCGTACATGCAACAGTGTTGTCTAAAACTGCGGCTATAGGTTTATCAGTGAAAGTTAACCGTTATTTCTCGGTGTGAAACGAACTTGATCACACCATTGTTTGTATATTAGTATTGCTAGGAAAACGCCAAAGTCGTTGTTAGACGAGTGAGTGAGCCATGTGTTGAGTACCCGGTAACATTCTCTTTCTTCCCCCTACCTAAGGCCTCCCTAGCCTATCATCGGCTAGAGTGGCGCTTTATGGCCTTACAGTTGACGCGCCCTTATACCAACTAAACTTTAAAACCCTATTATTTATACAAATAATTATCAAACTTAAATGCAAATGTTCCCGGGTACTCAACACATGCCTCGCTAACTCGTCTATCAACACGTACACGTACGTAGTCTAGTTGGCTAAGGCGCCCTTATAGCCGAAATGAGGGAGACGTGGGTTCAATCCCCTGGTCGGGAAAGATTTTGTAATTTCTGGATAGTATTTTAAAAATTATTAAAAATTATTGTATATATTATATATTAATTACTATTATTGGATGAGCGTAGCGAGCGAAGCGAAGATTCCATTTCACTACACTGGAGAAAAAAATCCGGAATGTTTTTTTTTCTTTTTCTTTCTGTATTTTTGTGTGTTTGTTAACACGATTCCGGCTAAACCGATACTCCGATTGCGATGAAATTTTATGGAGACCTTCGAAATCTCTGAACTTAGAACTGCCACGTTTTTGAGCGCAATCGGGAAATTTTTTCTCATAAAAAACGCAATTTTACGATTTTTTTCGATTTTTAAAAAAAAAATCGACTTATAACACCTACATGCTTTATCCGATTGTAATGATTTTTTCACAGAACCTTAATTTTATGAATTAAGATATTCGTGTGAAATTTGAGCGCAATCGAAAAATTATTTCTCGTGAAAATCAAAATTATACGTTTTTTTTCTTTTTTAAAACAATTCTTTGACTTATAACACCTACATGCTTTATCCTATTGTAATGATTTTTTTACAAAACCTTAATTTCATGAATTAATATATTCGTGTTAAATTTGAGCGCAATCGAATAATTATTTCTTATGCAAATTGCAATTTTACGATTTTTTTCTTTAAAAAAAAAATTAGGATAAATTAAAACAATTAAGTTAATTTTTAATTTTATTTAATTTAATTATAAAAATTAAGTTAATTTTTTATTGAATTTAATTTAATTTAAAAAAATCTTCGACTAAGTAATGATTTTTTCACAGAACAACAGAAAATCCGCGTAACACATGGCATCTCAATGCACCATACGCTCATCCAACAACGCGGCGGGACTTAAGCGTTTTCCTAGTTGAGAAATGCATATGGCACAGAGTAGTCTTTCAACTGTGACATAACTATGGAAAACAGCCAGTACCAAATACATGTAAAGATAGCAAGGTTTACTCAATCTCCGAGCGGACTAGTAGGTACTATGAGCGTTCAAGATTCGATACACCGTGGGCACTGCATTTCACAGCCAGACAAATAAAAAACAAAACTATTGCCGTTGAAATAATTTGTACACAAATTAGCAACCAATTTTTCAATTGATTACTTCTTGGAGGTTTAAATCGCAATGGATCAAGATGATCGAACTGTTCTCGTACCGAATGTCTGTTTAAAATTTCAGCGCAATCTGTTCAGCAATTCAGCTGATTTTCGATGTACACACAGACACATGGACCCACAGAATTACGGAAGTGCCGATTTTCCTGAATGGTTTCCTCAATCGCTTCGCTCCCTCGTTTGATTACTACTAGGAAAACGCTTAAGTCCCGCCGCGTTGTTGGATGAACGTAATTGGTGCATTGAGCTGCCATGTGTTATGCGGATTTTCTGTTGTTCTGTGGAAAAATCATTACTAAGTTGATTTTTTTTTTTAATTAAATAAAATTAAATAAAAAATTACCTTTAATTTTTTAATTTTTTAAAATAAATTGTAATTGTTAAAAAAATTAAAAAAATAGTAAAATTGCGATATTTATAAGAAATAATTTCTAGATTGCGCTCAAATTTAACACTTATCTATTAATTCATACCATAAGGGTTCTGTGAAAAAATCATTACAATAGGATAAAGCATGTAGGTGTTATAAGTCAAAGAATTGTTTTAAAAAAGAAAAAACTCGTAAAATTTCGATTTTCATGAGAAATATTTTTTCGATTACGCTCAAATTTTACACGAATATCTTACTTTATAAAATTAAGGTTCTGTGAAAAAATCATTACAATCGGATAAAGCATGTAGGAGTTATAAGTCGAAGAAAGTTTTTAAAATTCGAAAAAAAATCGTAAAATTGTGTTTTTTTATGAGAAAAAATTTTTCAATTGCGCTCAAAAACGTGGCAGTTCTAAGTTCAGAGATTTCGAAGGCCTCCATAAAATTTCATCACAATCGGAGTATCGGTTTAGCCGGAATCGTGTTAACAGACACACAAAAATACAAAAAAAAAGAAAGAAAAAAAAAACATTCCGGATTTTTTTCTCCAGTGTAGTGAAATGGAATCTTCGCTTCGCTCGCTACGCTCGCTACGCTCATCCAATTACTAGGAAGCTTTGCTAATACTTTTTCAGACACGTTGTTGGATGAGCGCAATTTTTTGTAAACGAAAAAAAGCTTAATATTAAGATTTACATGAGAAATTATTTTTCGATTGCGCTCAAATTTCACACCAATATATTAATTCATAAAATTAAGGTTCTGTGAACAAATCATTACAATCGAATAAAGCATGTAGGTGTTAATAGTCGAAGAAGGTTTTTAAAAATTGAAAAAAATCAAAAAATTGCGGTTTTCATGAGAAATAATTTTTTGATTGCGCTAAAAAAAAGTGGCAGTTCTAAGTTCAGAGAATTTAAAGGCTTCCAGAAAATTTAATCGCAATTGGAGTATCGGTTTAGCCGAAAACGTGTTAACAAACACACAAAAATACAAAAAAAAGAAAGGAAAAAAAACATTTCGGATTTTTTTCTCCAGTGTAGTGGAATGGAATCTTCGCTTCGCTCGCTACGCTCATCCAATTGGACGAGCGACGGAATTTTCGCTACGCTCATCCGTAGCGAAGCGAGCAAAACAAAGATTCCATTTCACTACACTGGAGAAAAAATCCGGAATGTTTTGTTTTTTGTTTTTAGTATTTTTGGCTGTTTGTTAACACGATTCCGGCTAAATTTTGTGGATGCCTTCGAAATCTCTGAACTCAGAACTGCCACGTTTTTGAGCGCAATCGAAAAATTAATTCTCATGAAATTCGCAATTTTACGATTTTTTTCGATTTTTTTAAAATTTCTTCGAATTAAGTCTGGCGTGGGTGTGAATCAATTGTGCACTTTTATATAGTGGTCCAAATTTTTTTATACGTGTACTTCAACCCCAAATAGTCATTTTTAGACCGGGACCCCATTCGTTTTGCCATTAATTTAGCTACGGCGGCCATCTTTAAAGATGGCGCCAAAGTGTAATAAGAGTAAGACTACCTCATTTTGAAGGAATCTTGGCATTGGGAACCACTTTTTCCATCAAGTCGACCATGGGGAACTCAAATATGGCATCAGAATTAGAATTTTGTGAATTTCGAGGAAGTAAATTGCAAATTTTACCAATTTTAAGTCAATTTTGTTACGAAATTTCACCCTGGTTTCTACGAACAGCCGAGTGAACCTGTAATATCATGCATAGAGATAAAAAAAAAAATTTATGCGTGTACAAGACACCCCAATAGTCAGTTTAAGACCGGGACCCCTTTCGTCTTGCCATTATATTTAGCTATGGCGGCCCATCTTTAAAGATGGCCCCCAAAGTGTAATAAGACTACCTCATTTTGAAGGAATCTTGGCATGTGGAACCACTTTTTCCATCAAATCGACCATGGGGAACTCAAATATGGCAATCAGAATTAGAATTTTGTGAATTTCGGGGAAAGGGTAAATTGAAAATTTTTACCAATTTTAAGTCAATTTTGTTACGAAATTTCACTGGTTTTTAGGGACAGCCGAGTTGACTAAAAGAACATGCATAGAGACCACCATTTTTTATGCGTGTACTAGACACCCCAATAGTCAGTTTTAGACCGGGACCCATTGGGACTCTTAATCCAATTACTTATGGCGTCCATCTTTAAAGATGGCTTTCTATAGAGTAATAAGACTTCCACCATTTTGGCAGAATTTTTGCAAGTGGCCCCACTTTTACCCATTAAATCGACCTATGGGAACTCAAATATGGCATCAAAATTTAGTATTTAGTGAATTTTGAGGCCGAAAGTACAAGTTTTACACATTTTTGGGCAATTTTGAACCGAAAAATCACTGGTTTCTTTGATAACCGAGTTAAATGTAATGATATGTACCCTAGAGGTAAAAAAAATTTAAGCGTGTACTAGATACCCAAATCGGGCATATTAAGGGCCGGGAGTCTATTCGACTCTCAATCCATTTACATATGGCGGCCATCTTTGGGAGTCTATAGTGTAAAATCACTTTCACATTTAGAGTAAATCTAGGCTTGTGGCACCTTTTTTCATTAAATTGACCATGGGGAACTCGAATATAGCATCAGAAAGGGAATTTAGTAAATTTCGAGGCCGAAAATTGCAAATTTTTTACAAATTTTAAGGCAATTTTGTTACGAAAATTCACTGGTTTCTACGATATCCGAGTTAAATGAAATAACATGTATACCCATAAAGGTCAAAATATTTTTAAGCGTGTACTAGATACCCAAATCGTCATTTTTAGACCGGGAGTCTATTCGACTCTCAATCTATTTACATATGGCGGCCATCTTTGGAGACTATGGTGTAAAAACACATTTACGTTTATAGGGAATCTAGGCTTGTCTCACCAATTTTTTCATTTAATCGACCATGGGGAACTCAAATATGGAAGTAGAATTGGAACATCATGGATTTCGAGGCCGTAAATTGCAAGATTTACGCAATTTAATGCAATTTGGCTACGAAAATTCACTGGTTCCTATGATAGCTTATTATTATAGTTATTGAATGTTATAACATGTACGTTTTTTAGGGGAAGATCTTGAATTCTGGCACAAATAATCAAACAAATGTTATGCATTTTACATTACATCAAAAACTTATCAAATAAATGCTTATTTTACAATTACAATTAACTAGGAAAACGCTTAAGTCCCGCCGCGTTGTTGGATGAGCGTAATTGGTGCATTGAGCTGCCATGTGTTACGCGGATTTTCTGTTGTTCTGTGAAAAAATCATTACTTAGTTGAAGATTTTTTTTTACTTAAATTAAATTAAATAAAAAAATAACCTAATTTTTTTAATTAATCGTAATTTTTAACAAAGAAAAAAAAATCGTAAAATTGCATTTTTCATGAGAAATAATTTTTCGATTACGCTCAAATTTCGCACGAATATCTTAATTCATGAAATTAAGGTTCTGTGAAAAAATCATTACAATCGGTTAAAGCATGTAGGTGTTATAAGTCGAAGAAAGTTTTTAAAATTCGAAAAAAATCGTAAAATTGCGTTTTTTATGAGAAAAAATTTCCCGATTGTCATAAGGTTTTATAGAGTATGGAAGGTCAAAACAAACAAATTTGTATGAATGGCAGCACGTTGATATTTTCGTTTCGGAAATGTATGAACAAGTATACATTTCTAACAATTGTGTGTGTTAGTACATTGTATTGTTTCAGTGGTTTCAACACTTTCAACCAACTTTTCACTCCTTTACACCCCTCCCAACCATCGAACTTGTTGTAAATTCCCGGCCTCCTATTATTTCATGTATAATTTAATTAAATGTCATGCTTTTATTACGAAAATCATATGTTTGATTCCTACTCTAAATGCTAGACATTACTAACATTACATTACATTACATTACATTACATTACATTACATGTTATAACAGTCAATAACTATAATAATAAGCTATCAAAGGAACCAGTGAATTTTCGTAGCCAAATTGCATTAAATTGCGTAAATCTTGCAATTTACGGCCTCGAAATCCATGATGTTCCAATTCTACTTCCATATTTGAGTTCCCCATGGTCGATTAAATGAAAAATTGGTGCCACAAGCCTAGATTCCCTATAAACGTAAGTAGAGGGAAAGTAAGGCGTTCTCGGCCTCCATAAGAGGATCCTCGAGGATCCAATATGGCGTCGATGACGTATTTCCGGTCACGTGACAGCCGCCATCTTGTTTCCGGCCGCATTTTGTTTCGTGCATATTTTTCCGGCGCCATTTTGTGTACGGTTTTTTTTTGCCCCATTTTTTTAT
>JAMZAV010005383.1:0-93489 GCA_024449915.1 Sweltsa coloradensis | reverse complement strand
ACTTTTTTAATAACAAATACTTTACAAAAGGACTCTCGAATGCCACCTACCTAATTTTAGGTTAGTGTTGACTTTGCCCGGCAGGCAGCTCTACTGTAGGCTATGTATAATAGCACTTAACATTGAGTTGGACTTGGACCTACACCTGGACTTGGACCATAATTCAGACACACCCTTACTCCTAAATTTAACTCCGATTTCGGTTAACTCCCCTTTGTGGATCCGGGCCCAGAGGTGATGCAGAAAGTGGAATTATTAAAAGATGACTGAACCAAAGACCTTGTCAAAAACACATGAGAAGTGAATATAGGATTATGTTTTCAATTGGTAGAATGTGAAATACATTCATTAGGATCAGACGATCATGGCCAAGGTTTATGATTTTTTTTTTCTTGGTTATCATTTATTATTATTGGATGAGCGTAGCGAGCGAAGCGAAGATTCCATTTCACTACACTGGAGAAAAAAATCCGGAATGTTTTTTTTTTCTTTCTTTCTTTCTTTCTTTTTTTTGTATTTTTGTGTGTTTGTTAACACGATTCCGGCTAAACCGATACTCCGATTGCGATGAAATTGTATGGAGGCCTTCAAAATCTCTGAACTTAAAACTGCCACGTTTTTGAGCGCAATCGGGAAATTTTTTCTCATAAAAAACGCAAGTTTACGATTTTTTTCGATTTTTAAAACAATTCTTCGTCTTATAACACCTACATGCTTAACCCGATTTTAATGATTTTTTCACAGAATCTTAATTTTATGAATTAAGATATTCGTGTGAGATTTGAGCGTAATCGAAAAATTATTCCTCATGAAAATCGAAATTTTACGTTTTTTTTTTCATTTTTAAAACAATTTTTTGACTTACAACACCTACATGCTTTATCCTATTGTAATGAATTTTTCACAGAACCTTAATTTCATGAATTAATATATTCGTTATAAATTTGAGAGCAATCGAATAATTATTTCTTATGAAAATTGCAATTTTACGATTGTTTTCTTTTTAAAAAATTACGATTAATTAAAAAAATTAAGTTATTTTTTTTTAATTTAATTTAATTAAAAAAAATCTTCTACTTAGTTATGATTTTTTCACAGAACAACAGAAAATCCGCGTAACACATGGCAGCTCGATGCACCAATTACGCTCATCCAACAACGCGGCGGGACTTAAGCGTTTTCCTAGTTTTAGTAAGTAGGCCTATAACGAAATTTCGAAATTTTGTTTTGTACCAAATACACTAAATTCCCAAAAACATATCAAATAATTGGATGAGCGTAGCGAGCGAAGCGAAGAGTTCATTTCACTACACTGGAGAAAAAAATCCGGAATGTGTTTTTTTTTCTTTTTTTCTTTCTTTCTTTCCTTTTTTTTATTTTTGTGTGTTTGTTAACACGATTCCGGCTAAACCGATACTCCAATTGCGACGAATTTTTATGAGGGCCTTCGAAATCTCTGAACTTAGAACTGCCACGGTTTTGAGCGCAATCAAAAAATTATTTCTCATAAAAATCGCAATTTTACGATTTTTTTCGATTTTAAAACAATTTCTTCGACTTATGACACCTACATGCTTTATCCGATTTTAATGATTTTTTTAACATGACCTTAATTTTATGAATTAATATATTCGTGTTAAATTTGAGCGCAATCGAATAATTATTTCATATGAAAATAGCAATTTTACGATTTTTTCTTTTTTAAAAATTGCGAATAATTAAAAAATTTAAGTTAATTTTTTATTTCGTTTAAATTAATTTAAAAACATTTATCGACTCAGTAATGATTTTTTCACAGAACAACAGAAAATCCGCATAAGACATGGCAGCTCAATGCACCAATGTCCCGCCGCGTTGTTGGATGAGCGTAATTAGTGCATTGAGCTGCCATGTGTTATGCGGATTTTCTGTTGTTCTGTGAAAAAATCATTACTAAGTTGAAGATTTTTTTTAAATTAAATTAAATTAAATGAAAAATTAACCTAATTTTTTTTTTTTTTAATTAATTGTAATTTAAAAAAAGGAAAAAATCGTAATATTGAAATTTTCATAAGAAATAATTATTCAATTGCGCACAAATTTTACACAAATATATGAATTTATAAAATTAAGGTTCTGTGAAAAAATTATTACAATAGGATAAAGCATATAGGTGTTATAAGTCAAAGAATTGTTTTAAAAAAGAAAAAAAACGTAAAATTTCGATTTTCATGAGAAATAGTTTTTTGATTGCGCTCAAATTTCACACGAATACATAAATTCATAAAATTAAGGTTCTGTGAAAAATCATTAAAATCGGACAAAGCATGTAGGTGTTATAAGCTGAAGAAATTTTTTAAAAATCGAAAAAAATCGTAAAATTGCGATTTTCATGAGAAATAATTTTTCAATTGCGCCCAAAAACGTGGCAGTTCTAAGTTCAGAGATTTCGAAGGCCTCCAAAAAATTTCATCGCAATTGGAGTATCGGTTTATCCGGAATCATGTTAACAGAAACACAAAATACAAACAGAAAAAAAAACATTTCGGGTTTTTTTCTCCAGTGTAGTGAAATGGAATCTTCGCTTCGCTCGCTACGCTCGCTACGCTCATCCAATTATATCAGATAAGTTTAAATTAATAATGACGTGTGGCACAGAGGTATGTTGCGTTGCGTTGAGTTGAGTTGCGTTGCGTTGCGTTGCGTTGCGTTGTGGAGACTTTGGAGCTATAGCTACGAAGCACATAATAAAATGTATATATTCATGTACATGGATTCTTTTATTTCTGGATTAATTTTCATATAATATATTAAGTTGTTTGAATTTATCCTTGTAGTATAGGTATTGCCCGCGAGTGAATCGCTTAATTAATGGTATTGAAACATGGATTAATAATGGTTCGTGCAGCAAACTTTCTTTTATGGACTTGCATCGAGTGAAAACCTTGGCAAAAATAGAATTTGCATGAACAATTACGTTCCAATAATAGTTGCACATTGTATTTTGCTTAGCTTTTCAAGGATGTAGTTACGGGGATGTTTACGTTTATGAATTATTAAGAATGCGCAAATGTAGAAGGGTATGGCCTACATGAGCTTGGCCCTCCTTTTTGATCTCATAGCTTTTTAATGTGTAAGGCTTGTCTGTAGTTTTTACAAGTTTTGCACTGCAGGTACAAGCAGTATGCTCAAGAGTATTAAAAAACTTAATTTTTGTAATGAGATGTCTAAACTAAAATGGGCAAGGAGGGAAAAAAACATAAATATAATGGCAGTGGAAAAGGTACAGATATGGGCAGCTAGGAGGATTGTGGGAGAAATTAGACTGATTCAAACGGGTAGGGAATTTAAAGGTAAGTAGTGTGAAAGAGAAATCGATAATGTAATATTATGTCTAGACAAGGTTGTGAAAGAATTACCAGCAGGCCGGAGGGAAGTACAGCACTGATGGGTGCAATAATACAGGAGAAGGAAATACCATTCTCAAAACTTAAAAGCAAGTTTGGAAAGTCGGATATAGGTACCTATTGGTAGTGACCCTGAAAAAAAAGCAAATAAAAAGTAACATCATTTCGTTATAAAAAAATCTTTAATTTCAGTACACTAGGAAAACGCTTAAGTCCCACCGCGTTGATGGATGAGCGTTTTCGTCAGTTTTTAATTTGAGAAGGACCACTTTTCCTTTGCAAGTGCTTTTTCAATGCATTGTAAATGAATGTTCCTATTGTTAATTGATGTTAATTTATATAATAAACCTAAAAAAACTCATTAAAACCTTTATTCCATGGATTCTAGCTAACTTTTTTAAATTTTTCTTTCATAAAGCAATACATCACTTTAATCTTAATGTTCATTTAA
The DNA here is from genome assembly GCA_024449915.1 of Sweltsa coloradensis. Classification (NCBI taxonomy): domain Eukaryota; kingdom Metazoa; phylum Arthropoda; class Insecta; order Plecoptera; family Chloroperlidae; genus Sweltsa; species Sweltsa coloradensis. Next base: position 89,652 of record JAMZAV010005383.1, on the reverse strand, counting down.
TTTAAAATATGAACGTTGTAGCCCCACCCGTCTGGTCAAAATCGGCCCAAATGTCACGAAAATATCGCATTATTTTTTATTTTTTTTAAATCGTAAAAGTACGATATTCATGAGAAATATTTCATCGATTGTACCGAAAAACGTGGCAGGTTTAAGTTCAGAGATTTCGAAGGCCTTTATAAAATTTCATTGCGATTGGAGTATTGGTTGAGCCGGAATCGTGTTAACAAACACCCAAAAATACAAACAAAAACAAAAAAAAAAAAAGGAAAAAAATCGTAAATCTGCGATTTTCATGAGAAATAAGTTTTCGATCGCGCCCAAAAAGGTGGCAGTTCTAAGTCCAGAGATTTTGAAGGCCTCCAGAAAATTTCATCACAATTGGAGTATCGGTTTAGCCGGAATCGTGTTAACAATTACACAAAAATACAAACAGAAAAAAACAAGAAAATCGAAAAAAATCGTAAAATTGCAATTTTCATGAGAAATAATTTTTCGATCAATTTTTCGAACCGTGTAGTTCTAAGTTCAGAGATTTCAAAGGTCTCCAGAAAATTTCATTGAAATTGAAGTATCGGTTTAGCCGGAATCGTGTTAAGGAACACACAAAAATACAAAAAAGAAAAAAGAAAAAAGAAAAAAAAACTTTCCGGATTTTTTTCTCCAGAGTAGTGAAATGGAATCTTCGCTTCGCTCGCTACGCTCATCCAATAAACTCAAGATAAAGGCAACATTTTGTCATAAAAAATAGCACTGCAATCACTCCTAAAACACCAAAATGAATTACGTATAACGTATTACATAATATGAACGAATATTTAGGCCATATAAAGTTAACTTAATTTGAATTAGCTAGGCGTTTTTGATAATAATATTTCCAACTGTTATGGTGCCAACTATACGTTAAAAGAGAAAGGTTGATTTCAATGTCAAATTGTCAAATTATTTGCATATTTTTGACTAAAACTTACAGAATAATTAAGGAAAGTTCCCGATTTTGCTCCAAATTAGCATAAAAAGGTGATTATTGCCTTATTTCGCTACTTAATTATAAAAAGTCACATCAAGCTTCATTTAGTGTAATAATCATTCACGAAATTTCAGGGTCCTTAGTTATAATTAGACGAGTGAGCGCAGCGAACGTAGTCTACAATGCTACTCGATCGGGCCTTGGTCGTGATTAATTCTGTTAAATGTTAAATGTTAATTAATGTTAAATGTTAAATGTTAAATGTTTAAAAGTTAACTGTTAAATGTTGAATGTTAAATGTTAAATGTTAAATGTTAAATGTTAAATGTTAATTGTTAAATGTTAAATGTTAAATGTTAAATGTCTGTCTGTCCGGTCCCATACGGCCGAACGGCCAAATAGTGAGCTGAAATTTTAAACAGACATCCGTGACCAGGTAACTGAAAACTGCTAACAAAATGAGCACAATCTGTTGCGATTTAAACCTGCAAGAAATAAAAAACTGAAAAATACGTTGAAATGTATAGGAATTATTTTATCGACAATGGTTTTCATTTTGAAATAATATTTTTTGTTTGTTATTTACCTGGCTGTGAAATGCCGTGTCCAAGGTAAATCGAATGTTGAACGTCAAGGTACCCCCAAATTCCGCTCGTAGATTGAGTGAACTTTGCAATATTTTCACGTATTTCGTACTGGCTATGTTTTCCATAGTATTGTCACAGATGATGGACTACACTGCGTTATATGCAATTCAAAACATGTTTAATAATTTAAAAAATACAATCCAGAAATTACAAAATCTTTCCCGACCATTGAACCCTCGTCTCCCACATTTCGGCTATAAGGGCGCTTTAGGGAAACGCCAAAGTCGTTGTTAGACGAGTGAGAGAGTCATGTGTTGTGTTTGCGGGAACATTTGCATTCAAGTTTGATTATAATATTGGAATAAATAATAGGGTATTTAAGTTTAGGTCTTAGTTTAGGCCATAATGCTCCACTGTAGCCTATGATAGGCTAGGGAGGCCTAAGGTAGGGGGAAGAAAAGGAATGATACCAGGTTCTCAACACATGGCTCACTCACTCGTCTGAAAACGACTTTGGCGTTTCCCTTGTATATTATCTTTTCGTACAAATGAAGAAATCAAAATATCAAATTTGGCAAACACAAGAATCATCATCAGTAACCACGAACAAACTGTAATTGTTAAAAACGTGCCTAAAACTCGTTAAAATACTCCAACCACACTCTTAGAATCGAACAATTTCCGGGGCTGTGCGCCCCGGACCCGCATTACCTAGAGGCCTCCCCTCAGAACCCATGTTGCGCATAAGCACGTACTTCACCCATGAAACAGTCTACACTTGAATCACTTACATTAAATTGCTGTTTCGACCTCCTGCTACGTTATATTTTCATCATACTTAGAAATTGTATGGTGTGAGGAACAATGGCACATTGAGGACTTGTCGTTTCTTGGAGGCTGTTGGAACAATACATATATTTTCTATAAATCGTCATTGGTTAAAATGTCATAATCGTACAAAGCTGAATCTATGGTCAAATTTCTAGTAGGCTTGGAGAACTAGGTATATATATTTCTTAACACCGCAATGTGAGTACAATTAATAATGAAACGCTAAGATAAAACGTAATGTGTACTTTATTAAAATACATCATTTAATTTTTTTGTTTGTAAATTATACATTTTGGATTATACACTATCCATAAAATTGAAGTTGACACCTGAATTAAGCATGCACAAGCAATTAATGATAATATGATCATTCATTCCAATTTACCAATATATATTTAATACAATCCAGAAATTAATGTAACGAACAACATCAAACTGGCTACGCCCCAGATAATAGCCTACCGCTAATTCAACATCTATTAGCAGTTACATTCGTTACTTATGACGTGGTCGGGGTGGATCGGGATGGATTTTTTAATTTCTGGATTGTATTAAATATTAACAATTTCAACTACGGGAGTGTTTCCCGACCATCCAAATCGAGAAATATTACCAATATATTTCGTAAAGTACCCATTAATAATGAAGAGCTTTGATAAGTGATGATCACATTGTTTGTTTTACAATATTTCTATGAACCCGCTGTAGTAGTTGAACAATTGAGACGTTGTGTCGTCATGCCTATGTTCTTCTCATGACCATGGTGTCCACTACTTCGCTTTGTCTGCTGCTATGATGCTGGAGGTGTCATAGAGGTGGTACTGGTGGTGGTTCTGGGCGTCATATCTCAGTGGATTCTGTAAGAAATAAAAACATTCTTTCATTTTATTTGTTCGATTCTTAGTCTTTTGTAAATGATTACTAGTTTGTGATATTATTTTAGATAGCGTACAGATAATGACAATGTTTACTTGATCCTGAATGACTTCAACAAGTAACAATGTGATTATTATAGAATATAAATTTGTTGGACCTTAGACCATCAGTTCTTGGGCTAGGAATTTGTAAACGGTGACTTTGTAGCCGTCCTAGCAACGAGGTATATACTAAATATACAAAGTTGTTCTCAATCGGCCTTGCTGATTCTGGCGTTGATCTGCGGGTGTTTGCACTTTTCATACCACTGATTGCTATATTTCCTATTAAAAATATCGATCTTTGGTCGGTTATCGCTCACCTGTCGATTGCGTCGGGGCCTACAGGGTTGGCTTGGTCGCTTTGGTTTAATGTCCCCCACAGAATATCAGTTATATGACTGAGTGGGTAGACTCTAAAAACGATTTATTTATTTATTTAAATCCATTGGTAAGATATTCCTTTGTTGAAGATAATCATGAGGCCAAGCCCCTGACAATTATTCATCAAAAGCATTCTGCATTATCATTGTGAGGGACAGCGATATCAATAAACCACAATTGTTAAACAGAGGTCATATAAGGTTTTTTGTCGTAATACGTGAAAATGCACAGACAGACGGACAATACAGTGATGCGAAGAGTAGCTTCACTCCTTATTAACAATTAAAATTCTGTTCTCATGTCGACTATCGAGTCTTGCGGCGAGAGCGACCGCATGTTAAAATGAGCTCAAATCAACAAATCAATAGCATTGTTTTTGGTCCAGCTATGCTTGCCTGCATGAAACAAAATTAAATCCTTGGCCCAGAATATAGTTAAAGATATATCAGGTCCAACACAGAACTGAACGAAATGAAACGAATCACCATCACATAATAGTATAACTCACGTGATAACCTTCTCTGCCTTGAGTGGATTGACCAAGGCTACATGCGACACTACGCACTTTAAGACCTGTCCGTTGTGTTGGGGCTGCAACTCTAGTGTAAGAGTCTGTTTGATAGCCCCCGTAGTCCAGGGCCACCTCCACTCGTCCTTATTTGTGGCTTGAGTGTCGTCTACGTCATTCTTGCGGATGACCTCTTCGCCCAGGATCCATGATATGTTAGTAACAGGGCGACTCTCCCCCACCTCACAGGTGGCCGTGACGTTGTTTCCCAAGTAGACGAGGCTAAGTGTTGGCTCAGTGGGGGGATCTGAAGCAAAACATGACATGATTATGAGAAAACACTCTCCTGCATCTTACAGGAACTTCTTACCATGAATCATTTGCTTTCCTATTTTGGTGGCAGCGTAGCACTGTTAAAAATATATATCCAGGTAAATTATCAGCGGTTTGTCATCAAATAATATACTTACATTATCTTTAACTATGATATAATCTCTAAACGACAGCTTAGGAAGGAGAAATTATTGTAATGAAGCAAAATGCCAACAAAATTTAAAAAAAAACAAGAAGTAGGCCTAAATGAAAATAGCTATGATGGTAAACAAATGAACATGCCACCCCCAGAACTTCTTTGTGTTTACACCTAAACCCAAAAATATGGTGGAATGAATAATTTAAATCAACATACCCGCTACGACTATTGAGATGTGAGTGTGTTCATCCTGATATGGCTCAGCGGCAAAATAACCCCTTATTGGACCATTGTCCAACCTGCTGATGCTGATGTTGGCCAGCGTTAGGCCACACTCGCCACTCAGCAGTCCGGCTCCTAGGTATCGATGCCGACCAGTGTTTCCCAAGCCCAATGACTCAGCTCCCTGGTCTAAAAAGAGCCAACCCTCCCCCCGCAAGTAGAAGCTGCAGGCACTCAGCGGCTCTCCCGCTCTCACCAAGATTCTCGCCTCTCCACCAGGTAGAACGACCACGTCTCTTGGTGTTGTCAGGTTGTGACGGATGGGAGACCGGTCTGTAACAAGCAAGAAACACGACTCAGCCACACACACACCAATTGGCTTGTTCACTGCGACTTTTACTCACCACGCTGCGCTATTGTACTAACCCCCCACCGCCGTCTGGATGCCTGTAAAGGCGGATGTAGAGTGTAGACGGCGGTGATAGCCCAACTTGCGGGTGTCATGGCTGCTCATAGCTGTCAGCAGCCTACTGTTTTTATTTTTACTGTCAGTTTGCATAGTTTTATGTTGAAAGCAAAATGCCCAATTTGTGTGTATTCGTGTAAGGAGAGAGGAGGGCATACTGTCGTGTTTATTACTACAAATAAATACAATCACACATAATATACTGACAATGTGTCTTTATTTGGCCTCCTGCCTACGTAACCTCTCTCATGTCAACAAATCAACATTGGCTCGGACTAAGCCCTAGGCTTTGCTGAGGCGTTATGCAAGTAGGGCCTAGGCCTATACTTGCTAATTTATAATACCATGATATTGATATGCCTAGGTCTACATCTAATGCTGAAGAAAAGCCTAGGCCCTAGTCCTTAGTAGCCTTATTCCAGTAGGCCTAGGTCTAATCTCAATACAGTGCTAGGCCCCAGGTTTAGACTTCAAGGCGCCATCCATGTGCTTTCAGCTCTTATTAATTTTCCTATCGTTCACGTTTCATTTTTTAAAAAGTTTAAACAACCAAAATATGCTATTGAATAAAATTACTTGAATAGGCCGTACGACTACTTACGTAAAACCATTGATTTAAGAAAGAAGGAATGGTAAAACAATACGTAAACAAACAATCTAGGAGCATACAGATTTTGACAATGCAGAGCCTGCTATACATAGTTATTTTTCAAACACCGCCACGGTCTTTGGGCAGGGTCCACTAGATACCTAAACAAGCAGCTCGGAATAAGTATCTAGTGGACTCTGGTTTTGGGGTTAGTGCAGTGGCGCGATCTGCGCGGAGCTTTGCGTGAACAAGCCAATTGTTACTGGAACTGTGTGGAGACGAGAGTATATAAAACTCACTTGTAATACTCAAGTCAGCCAGGCGTACTTCCACCTCCACTCTCGGCTCGGACGCGACAGGCGACTATCTTATGCTGCCAGTCGTCCACCTGCAGCGTGACACCGCAGTCCCCGGCCCCCAGACCTCGTCCGCTGTAGCTGTAGCCGGGTTTCCTTGTCGTTCAGATGGGCAGGGTCGGCCCGGGACTGAGACCCTTTGCTCAGCTCCAGCAGCGGACCTGGCTGGACGGTATAGTCTGTCCACCTGAATTGACACCCGGCAAGGGCCACGTCAGCGGTACAGGTAAACGAGACTGACTGGGCATCGTCGGTTATACAAAGGCGTTCTGGCCTGATTATGAGGTTGAAAGACGCGACCCCTGAAGACAAGACAATAACTGTTTTTACCACTTTGGTATTAGGATTGTTCGGATGATCGAGGATAAAGGTGAGTATGTTTTAAAAAAACTGAATCACTTTTGGACGGCCATTTATTCGTCTTGCTTATACACCGCCTTTGTGACATATAGTGTCCTTCTAGGGAGCCGTGAGGTGGCTCATTATTCACTGCCGTGAGGCGGCACATTCGAATAGCCTAATGACACATCCTCCTCTTAAGTATGAACTTTCATTATGCTTTTATTCTGGCCGAGAATTTTATTACTTATGACAATGAAACTATTTACTGGGGGATTATGCTCTTATAATCTAACTTCATAGGAGGACGGATTCTCCTCCCGCTCTTCGTTTGATACGGACCACCATGGTATGGCTGAGGACCACAGACAGTTGTTTGAGAGCTTCTGTAGGAGGGGCTGGCTACTGCAACTGGCTCCGGGGGTGCTATCTCTTCTTGCGAGTCCTCCGTCTGGGTATTACTCGGCTCGAAGCTTTCCTCTCCTTCTTCTCCGTCGCTGTGGAAGTATGGCTCTGGTATTAGGTGCCATCGGTTCTCCTGACTGCTCCACGATTGGTCTGGACTACATATGACCTTGGTTCGGTAGCACAGTGAAGAACTCTTCCGGGGTGTCCGCATGTCAATTATCCATACAGCATCACCTGGTTTTAATGGCGATAGAGTATGGCATCGGTGTCTTCGATCATAATTTGACTTTTGTTTTGCTTTTATTATCTCTTCCTTCCTCCGAAGATTCGACTTGTCCGGTATTTTGTCCAGTTGTTGTGGAGACAAAGGTAGTGTAGAACGTAGTTTTCTATTCATGAGAAGCTCGGCTGGGCTTAACCCGTTAGCTAAAGGTGTTGTTCTATAGGCCAAAAGAGCTAGGAATGGATCTTCCGATTTTTCAATCGTAGTTTCGCTATTTTCACCGCTGCTTCAGCAAATCCATTGCTTTGGCTGTACTTCGGACTACTGGTTATCAACTTGAACCCGTAAGATTCGAGAACTGTTTAAACTCCGAGAAGTCTAAAGTGCCCAAACTGGGGTCCATTGTCACTTCGGACCGTTTCTGGTATACCGTGGCGTGAAATATTGACTTGCAATGGTTGATTATTGCGATCTCGAAGTACCGGGAGTAATAGTCGGTTACGACGAGGTACCACTGTTGTTCTAACTTGAATAGGTCCATGGCAACAATCTGCCGGGCCCTTGAAGGAAACTCTGAAGCAATCATTGGCTCATGACTGTTACTGGAATGTTGAATGCACTGTGGGCATGATCTGACTGCAAATTCAATTTGAGTGGATATTCCTGGCCACCACACTGCTTCACGAGCCCTTGCACGACACTTTGTTATTCCTTGGTGGCCTTCGTGGATTTTCTCCACTACTTGTTTTTGGAGGGATTCCGGGATTATAAGACGAGTGCCTCTCATTAACAAACTATCGTTAATTGAAAGCTCATCCTTAACGGACCAGTAAGCCTGTAGTTTGGGTACTACTTTATTCTTTGAGGGCCACCCTTTAGTAGTATATTCTACGAGTGCTGTGCATATTGGATCTTGATTTTGTTCTTCTATTATCTTTGCCAAATATGTGTCTGTGACTGGGATGTTGCTGTTCACCAAATGTATGTACGCGGACATTTCCTCTTCTAATTCATTTGTTTCTTCGCATGGAAGTGGCTTTCTTGAGAGCGTATCTGCGACGACTAGATCTTTCCGGGAGAATAGAAGATTTTGTAGCTGTATCTCATCATCCGCATTCGGAATCTTTGTAGTCTCGGGGACATCTCATCAAAGTTCTTGGAAGTAAACAAAGGGACTAGGGGTTTGTGGTCAGTCTCAATAGAGAATGACACCCCGGTTATGAAGTCCTTGAGTCTTCGCAAGACCACGTCAATGCCAATGCCTCCCGTTCGATATTCGCATAATTTTTCTCGGCAGCCGATAAGGATCTTGACACATATGCTATTGGTCTCTTCTTCCCATCATCTTGTTCTTGTAATAAGACCCCGCCCAACCCGTATGACGACGCATCCGCCGAAACAATAGTTGTTTTTGTTGGGTCGTACAATGCTAGTATTGGTGCACTGGTTAACAAAGTCTTGATCTTCTTGAAGGCTTCCTCTTGATGTGGCCCCATATCCAATGAGTTTTTGTTGAGAGTAGACTGTTTATAGGCTCGAGGATCTCTGCTTTCCGAGGAATGTATTTCCCGAGAAAGTTAACCATTCCAGAAACGCTGGACTTCTGTGACGTTCGATGGTGCTTCCATGTTCACAATCGCAGATATTTTCTTCTCGTCCGGCGCAATACCCTCGGCACTGACCTTGTGACCTAGGAAGGTGATTTTGTCAACGGAAAACACCGTTTTCTTCTCGTTGAGTGTCATTCCGATCTTTTCTAATCTCTCTAGTACAGCTCGAAGACGGCGATCATGTTCTTCTTGGCTGTCTCCCCACACGATTATGTCATCCATGTGGATCTCTACTCCTTCTAGACCTTGGAGTATAATGTTCATCTTTCTCTGAAAGTGTTTCTGGGGCCGACGAGATACCGAATGGAAGTTTTAGGAATTTAAATCTCCCGAATGGCGAGAGGAATGTCGTGAGATGCTGAGATTCTGGGTCCAACGAACCCTGCCAGCAACCCGCATTTGCGTCTAGTTTTGAGAATACCTTAGCTCCAGCAAGTTTTCCTAGTGTATGCTCTACCTTAGGGATTGGATGTATTTCCCGTTTCACACTACGATTAAGGTGAGTAAGATCTACGCATATTCGGACACCACCTGCTGGCTTTGGCACTACCACCATTGGTGCAAAACCAATCGGTTGCCTCTTCTACTTCGGCTATGACTCTATTTTTAACCATGTTATCTAGTTCCTTTTTTACAGTACCTAACAATGGCAAGGCTACTGACCTAGGAGTGAAAATGGCTTTTGGAGTCGCTCCAGGATCTACATTGATTTTGTAGTCTCCTGGATGGTTCCCAACCAGTGAAGAGATTTTGAATTCTTGTTTCCAATTTGTTTCTTGGACGTAGTTTACGATTGGATCGATAGATTGGTCTAGTCCTAGGATTTTTAGGCTAGTAATAGCTGGTCTACCTAGAAGTGGAGTATCTAGGCCTTGCACTACATACACGGTTTCAGTGGATACTGTTCCTCTGAACTTGAGATTCACTTTGCCAACCCCAATAACATCCAGTGGTCTTTTATCTGGCCCACAGAGTATTTTGGTTGGTTTTTGTAAGTGCGATATTCTCGATTACCTGTTCAGTAGCTGGTAAAACCGTCACGTCTGCTCCAGTGTCAACCTTAAAGTCTACTTCCTTACCGTGGACGTTGATTGTAACCATCCATGGTTTTGATCCCGATGATTTTATGCTTCCGATAAAGACACAGTCAGCCTGGTTGTTGTCTAGGACCTCTGCGACTTTCTTACGACGACAAACCTTAGCGAAGTGGCCCTGTATGCCGCAGTTGTTGCATTTGGCATCCTTTGCTGGGCATGAGCCTCGGTTATCGGCATGGTTTGGCTGTAGCCACACCATCTACAGTTTGTAACCTTGTTATTTACATTTGATACCCCCCTGTGGACTTCTTACCTTTGTTATCGTTTTTATACTTTGAAGTTTCTTTCTTCTTAAAGGTGGAATGCTTAGGCCTACTATTGCATTCATCCAGGGTAAGGTTAGGTTTACTAGCACTATGCCTACTAGGATCAGAATGTAGTACTAACCTTTGCCTAGCTATTTCCTCTGATAACCGAACTTGGGTGAGGGCCTTATCAAAAGTGAGCTTGGGATCTAATTGCAGTTTGTCGCTTAGTCTCTGGTCGCACATGCCTACTATGAGAGCCATCAACTTCATTTCGTCTGCTAGATTGCCCCATTCACATGTCTTAGATAGAGTGTGAAGTGATGTTGTATAGGTGTCGATTGACTCACCTGGTTGTTGTTTTCGCCGTAGAAAACATGCCCTTTCATATATCTTATTTCTCATAGGAATGAAATAATTCTCGAACTTTTGTACTACAACATCATAGTCATCTTCCTCCTCCGAGCAAGATTGAAAGAGGTTAGGATCTCCTCTGCTCGATCACCCATTGTGTATATAAGAGTGTTTACTTGCCTCTTTGAAGTCACAGATTCTAGTCCAGAACACGTCCTAAATCGCTCAAATCTTTTCCTCCACGAAGGCCATTCGTGGGGTTGAAAGAAAAGATTTTAGGTGGGTCCACTTGGACCCGCCATGTGCTTTCGTTCTGCACACCGGGCGTCTGGTTTGTTTCTGCCATATTTACTTATATGTGTAACAGAATACTTTGAAATATATTTTAATATTTCCCTTATTTCCTTATCCGACCGTTGTCACCATGTTTTACCACTTTGGTATTAGGATTGTTCGGATGATCGAGGATAAAGGTGAGTATGTTTTAGAAAACTGAATCACTTTGGACGGCCATTTATTCGTCTGCTTATACACCGCCTTTGTGACATATAGTGTCCTTCTAGGTAGCCGTGAGGTGGCTCATTATTCAAAGCCGTGAGGCGGCACATTCGAATAGCCTAATGACACAATAACCACAGTATCAATTATTTGAAGAGTATTTCTATGGCATAATTTTTGTGTGATCCGGATTGTTTTCCACCCATCTTTCAGAGAATGAGCCCCATCAGGAAAGAATGATTAGATTTAGGTTCTTTACTAGGTATTTTTAGAGAACAGTACATAATATGTCATATTCTGTGTGCGGTGTTACAAAATTATATACTGAATCGCTCGTTTGACCTCAACATTGGACCAAAGCTAAGGATCTAGACCTAGAGCCATTCAACCGTTAATCACCAGCTCACCTAATTTTTGTTATTGTGCTCAAATGACTGTTTTAACACTTGTGACTAAGGACATTTTGTTCCGGTGATAACTTTAAATGGAAAATTGTGTATAACCTCGTTTGTTCAACCCTTCAAGTTCTACTCTACTACGTCAATAATCAATGAAATAACGTTTACGCTCTCGGGTTTTGTGATTGATGAGCGAAGTGAAGATACCATTGCGAGCGAAGTGAAGATACCATTCCACTACTCTGGAGAAAAAAATCCTGAATGTTTTTCTTTTTTTCCTGTTGTATTTTTGTGTGTTTTTTTTTAAACACGATTTCGGCTAAACCGATACTTCAATTGCGATGAAATTTTCTGGAGGCCTTCGAAATTCTGAACTTAGAACTGCGACTTTTTTTTAAGCTCAATCGAAAAATTATTTCTCATGAAAATCGCAATTTTACGATTTTTTTCGATTTATAAAGAAATCGACTTATAACACCTACATGCTTTATCCGATTGTAATGATTTTTTCACAGAACCCTAATTTTATGAATAAATATATTCCTGTGAAATTAGAGCGCAATCGAAAAATTATTTGTCATGAACACAATCATGTCAGTTCAATGCACCAATTACGCTCATCCAACAACGCGCCCGAAAAAGCTTTTGCGAAGCTTCCTAGTATTATAAAAACATAAGAACCAATCAAGATGCTGATAAATTGGTAAATACAGTTTGGGTTTTACATTTGTTTCCTCCATTGTAAATTTTTGTTACCTTTTTGTTGAGTCATAAAATTTCTTGCATAAAGAATGTATTAATTTAGTAAAATGAAAGCCAATGCATATTGAAAGTTCTCCTTGAGGTAAGGTATAAGACTACGACAATCATATTCCAGCTATAAGATAGAAAGCATTGTTTATAGATGTGAATAAATTATAAATAAGATATTGCAAAATAAACTGCAAAAATAACTTACGGACATCCTGGAGACTTGCAATCACGAGTAGACCGAACATCAAGGTGTACATTGTTGACAGAGAGAGCTCGGATAGGATGACGAAGCTCTAAACACAGAATGATTAGACAGATTTCAGTCGTGACTTTATACACCAAACGTGAGCAACACTAAGTCAGTGGACTTGGAAGGAAGAGACAAACAAGTTGCCCGTCGTCCAATAGCAAACACCCAACACACGGTCCGGACACGGCGTGTTAAGTCAGTGGACTTGGAAGGAAGAGACAAACAAGTTGCCCGTCGTCCAATAGCAAACACCCAACACACGGTCCGGACACGGCGTGTTAAGTCAGTGGACTTGGGAGGAAGAGACGAACAAGTTGCCCGTCGTCCAATAGCAAACACCCAACACACGGTCCGGACACGGCGTGTTAAGTCAGTGGACTTGGAAGGAAGAGACAAACAGTTGCCCGTCGTCCAATAGCAAACACCCAGCACACGGTCCGGACACGGCGTGTGTTAAGTCAGTGGACTTGGAAGGAAGAGACAAACAAGTTGCCCGTCGTCCAATAGCAAACACCCAACACACGGTCCGGACACGGCGTGTTAAGTCAGTGGACTTGGAAGGAAGAGACAAACAAGTTGCCCGTCGTCCAATAGCAAACACCCAACACACGGTCCGGACACGGCGTGTTAAGTCAGTGGACTTGGAAGGAAGAGACAAACAAGTTGCCCGTCGTCCAATAGCAAACACCCAACACACGGTCCGGACACGGCGTGTTTTAATGAGGCCAATCCACACTCGCCAAATAGACTCGGTTTCAAAGTTCATCTCAAGATCATAGTTCAAGGTTGGGTGAGGAGAACAGCACAGAGGTCAAAGTGTCAATGATAAGACTGATTGGGAGCCTCGAGAGATGCAATGCCATGTCAGTGACACTGGCTGAACTCACAGGTTTGGTTTGATGAGGTTTGTAGTAGTATTTTTAAAGGGGCTTTTACCCAAAAAATTATTTATCTAGAGCTTAAAACTTCACGAAATTGACTGATCAAATTAACCTGTATCTGTCTTTTTTTTTTAATAAGCATTTTGATCCTGAATTTTGTGAAAATTTGAGTTTTGGTGAATTTTTGAGTGAGCGTAGCGAGCGTCTCTACCTGACTCTTATGGCTCGAATGTCTGTTTTTTTGTTTTTTTTTTGTTTGTTTTTGTTTTTCTGTTTCTGCTTCGGTACAGGTCGCACCGTTTCTCTGATCGACCTGAAATTTTGCACACATGTACATACCACCTATGCGGGTTGCTGTATAGTTTTGTGGCAAAATCGTTCAAACAGTTAAAAAGTTACATTAAAGTTCATCGAAAGTTTTTTTTTAAAACTAAACGGCGACAAAATCTGAGGTGGCCAAATCATTTAGAATGTCCGTCCGGTCACGAATATGTTAATTTTATTTTGATCCGATAAGTAGTTTAGATGGAAATTACACCAGGAAAACGCTCAGTTGGACGCGTTGTTGAGCGAGCACCGGTACGTGCAACATGACCCGAGTACGACATTCCCATAAGGCCCACCACACTGTGTATGCCTAACTGAATATTGACATTGTACACTATATACTATTCCAACATCTTTGCATTGTACTAATTCACGTCATGCCTTCTAAAGTGTATCTTTGTATCTTCACTGCCTCCTTAATTTTTTAACATCATTTTTCGAATTATGATTACCAATAAGTCTTTAAGGTCTTGACCGATTTAGCTGAAAATTTGGAAAATAGGAGAGAATGTTGTACTTATTGACCCTGCAAAATTTCATAACGAATGGAACATTTTTATTTTTTTATTTTTTTTATTTAATTTTTTATTTTTTATAACCAACGATCGGATTTTGTTCAAAAACTATACAGCAACCCGCCTATAGGTGGTATGTACATGTGTAAAAAATTTCAGGTCGATCAGAAAAACGGTGCGACCTGTATCGAAGCAGTAACAGAAAAAAACAAAAAAAACAAAAAAAACAAAAAAAAACAGACATTCGAGCCATAAGAGTCAAGTGGAGACGCTCGCTACGCTCGCTCAATAATATAACAAAGAACCGTTACCATGGCAACGGAAAGTCGCGCAGCTCTTTTGGCTCATGATAGCGGTCGAACGGAGGCTCGGATCGAGTTGAAATTTTGACTATCCGCAAGCTTCGTTCCATATTGAATGCCATTAGTTTTGTGGGAAAATCGTTAAAAAAGTTATAAAGTTACATTAAAGTTAATCGAAAGTTTTTTAAAAAACTGAAAGGCGACAAAATCTGAGGTAGCCAAATCTTTTTGAATGTCCGTCCGGTCACGAATATGTTAATTTTATTTTGATCCGATAAGTAGTGTAGATAGAAATTACATTTTAACAAAAGTAACGTTACCATGGCAACGAAAAGTCGCACAAAAATTCTGGTCACTATGCACTGCCACCTAGAAGTAATCAAGAGTTAAAATAGTTTTCGCAAAGAAATGATGTCAAGGTCCTCTAGATGGCGGTGAATTTTATTCATTCTCTCCTATTTTACAAATTTTCAGCTAAATCGGTCAAGACCTTAAAGACTTATTGAGCGAGCGTAGCGAGCGTCTCCACTTGACTCTTATGGCTCGAATGTCTGTTTTTTTTTTCTTGTTACTGCTTCGATACAGGTCGCACCGTTTCTCTGATCGACCTGAAATTTTTTACACATGTACATACCACCTCGGCGGGTTGCTGTATAGTTTTTGAACAAAATCCGATCGTTAGTTATAACTAGGAAAACGCTTAAGTCCCGCCGCGTTGTTGGATGAGCGTAATTGGTGCATTGAGTTGTTAAGTGTTAAGCGGATTTTCTGTTGTACTGTGAAAAAATCATTACTTAGTTGATTTTTTTTTAATTAATTTAAATTAAATAAAAAATAAACTTTAATTTTAATTTTTTTTAATTAATCGTAATTTTAAAAAAGAAAAAAATCGTAAAATTTCGATTTTCATGAGAAATAATTTTTCGATTGCGCCAATTTTCACACGAATACCTAAATTCATAAAATTAAGGTTCTGTGAAAAAATCATTAAAATCGGATAAAGCATGTAGGTGTTATAAATCGAAGAAATTTTTAAAAAATCGAAAAAAATCGTAAAATTGCGATTTTCATGAGAAATAATTTTTCGATTGCGCTCAAAAACGTGGCAGTTCTAAGTTCAGAGATTTCGAAGGCCTCCATAAAATTTCATCGCAATCGGAGTATCGGTTTAGCCGGAATCGTGTGGACAAACAGACAAAAATACAAAAAGAAAAAAATGAAAAAAAAAATCATTCCGGAATTTTTTCTCTAGTGTAGTAGAATGGAATCTTCGCTTCGCTTGCTACGCTCATCCATCAATTTTGCACCAAGAAGGAATGCTCGTACCCCAACCAAATTTAGCATGTGTTGTCAGGTAACTAAATCCCCTTTGATTTCAATAATTACCTTCCCATTCTTTCAATCTAGGTGCCCGTTAGGGCGCCGCAGCCAAGCCGTGGCGCGCTACACTCAGGCACCTTTTACAGCAAGCAGAGTTGGGGTGATTTCGAGGTGTTACCCAGCCGTGAAACGTGATGTGAACTTGAATTGAGTATAGAAAAGGTTCTATACTCAATGATAGTATTCAAGTTCACATCAAAGTCAACACACATCACACACACAGTCACAGTCATCAAGTTGGGGTGATTTCGTAGTATATAGGGTAAAATGCGCATAGTATTCAAGTTCACATCACGTTTCACGGCTGGGTAACACCTCGAAATCACCCCAACTCTGCTTGCTGTAAAAGGTGCCTGAGTGTAGCGCGCCACGGCTTGGCTGCGTCGCCCTAACGGGCACCTAGATTGAAAGAATGGGAAGGTAATTATTATTGTTTGAGCGTAGCGAGCGAAGCGAAGATTCCATTTCACTACATTAGAGAAAAAAATCCGGAATGTTTTTCTTTTTTTCTTTTTCTTTCATTTTTTTTGTTTGTATTTTTATGTGTCTGTTAACACGATTCCGGCAAAACCGATACTCCAATTGCGTTGAAATTTCCTGAAGGGTTTTGAAATCTCTAAACTTGCCATGTTTTTGAGTGCAATCGAAAAATTATTTATCATGAAAATCGCAATTTTACGATTTTTTTCGTTTTTTTTTTAATTCTTCGACTTCGACACCTACATGCTTCATCCGATTGTAATGATTTTTTCACAGAACCTTAATTTTATTAATTAATATATTACTGTGAAATTTGAGTGCAATCGACAAATTATTTCTCATGAACACATGGCAGCTCATGCACCAATTACGCTCATCCAACAACGCGCCTGAAAAAGCGTTTGCGAAGCTTCCTAATATTAGTACCTACTTGATCGGGTAAAATGCGCATGGGTCATGTTATTCAGAAGAAAAAGATTGTGTCGGAATATGTGTGCAAAGGTTGCGGCGTGTGTATAGGCCCGAAAGGTTGAGGCTAGTGTAACGAAGTGATGCCTGCAAGACTGTCGCCGGGATATATAGTGGTCCCAACGAAAGAATGCAGGTGGCTCGAAATTGTTTTCCCAACATAACAACTTTGTCAATTCTATTCAAGCTAGCTCAGCGTGGATCTTGCACACGGAGGAGCCCTGTGATCTAGCACAGATAATTTTTGCTTGCGTTGGTAAAAGATATTTCTCTTTCATACACCAAGGCTACATCTAGGGCGACGGTCGTCGCCCGGCAGTCAAGCGCATGCGACTGCTTAGGCGACACGAACTCCAGCCCTATATACACCTACCAGAGTTGGGGGGTTTTCAGCTATCTGCACACGCCGTCCCGAAAGAGTTACAATCTTGAAACTTGGTATATGAGCTGGTATGTGGTCCATGACATACCAAAAAAAATACCAACCTGATCCGACAACTCGTTCTGTGTTAAAAAAGGCTCTCAACATCGTCAAATTCCTTTCGGCTGGCTGGTGGTTGGGTGGGTGGCTGGGTGGCTGGCTGGCTGGCTAGGAGTTCTCTGCGGAGATTAATTTAGCCTACAGAGAAAACGGTAAATCTTAGAACTATGAAACTTGGACCACACTTAGATGTACTTCAGACGCAGTGACATTTGCTTTCAAAACCAAAATCGGGTAACAGGGACCGGAGAAAATCAAAATTTGGATGATAATCAAAACGCGTATTTACCAAGACGTGGTAATTTGTACAAACTTGAAATTAAACATGCTTTTAACCATTAGAATATCTTGCGTCCAAAACACAAGGGGCTAAATTTGGGGATGACCATGGGCCCAAAAATGACAAAAAACATATCTGAACTTTAAGAAATGAATCATTCAGAGAAAACGCTACAACTGGGATGTTTCAAACGTGGAATACATTTTGATATCTCTCATTCTTTATCACTTTTGAATATGGAAAGCAAAATTGGGTAACGGGTACCGGAGAAAATCAAAATTATCAAAAGTAGGTAATTCCGTACTCTTATGAATAATACGCTATACTGAGAAAACGGGTCATCTTAGAACTTTGAAACTTGGGCCACACTCAGATGTACCTCATATAACAAAAACCGTTCAATTGGGACCGGGGAAAATCAAAATCAAAATCAAAAAGCGTAATTACTCAGGCGTAGTAATTTGTACAAGCTTGAAATTAAACATGCTCTTAACCATTATAAATATCTAGTGTTTATGCTAGTGCGTTGGTCTTGTTGTTAGCGTATCTGCTTCCAATGCAGAAGGGCCAGGGTTCGATTCTCGCTAAAGTCAGAAGTTTTTTAACTTCTGATTTGGACTTAAGTCTATCAGTTCTTGTCTTAGGAGTTTGTAAACGGTGACTTTGGAGCCGTCCTAGCAAAATCAAAACGCGTAATTACTCAGGCGTAGTAATTTGTACAAGCTTGAAATTAAACATGCTGCTAACCATTGTAAATATCTAATGCTTATGCTAGTGCGTTGGTCTTGTTGTTAGCGTATCTTCTTTTAATGCAGAAGGGCCAGGGTTCGATTCCCGCTAAAGTCAGAAGATTTTTAACTCCTGATTTAGTCTATCAGTTCTTGTCTTAAGAGTTTGTAAACGGTGACTTTGGAGCCGTCCTAGCAACGAAGCACATAATAAATTTCAGAGTTGTTCTGAATTGGCCTTGTTGATTCTGGCGTTGATCCGCGGATGTTCGCACTGTCCATACCACTGATTGATATATTTCCTATTAAAAATATCGATCTTTGGTTGGTTATCGCTCACTAGTCGATTGCGTCGGGGCCTGCAGGGTTGGCTTGGTCGCTTTGATTTAAAGTCCCCCACTGAAAATCAGTTATATAACTGAGTGGGTAGACTCTAAATAAAAATGTATTTAAATATTTATTTAAGGGGTATCTTTGGGGGACCGTGGGCCCAAAAATGTAAAAAAAAACAACTTTGAACTTAACAAATTTAATCATTCAAAGTCCATCATTCACACCTTGATAGCGAACGAAAAACAAAAAGATGTAATATCCACCCAAATACAAAAATTTGTAAAAAAAAAAAAAAACGGCAGCCAAGCCAACGATTTTTGTGGTAAAAAAGTAAAATTTTAAAACTCGAAATCATAAAAAAAAAATGGCTTGGCCATTGAATTTGGTTCATGGCCAAGATTTTTTTTTACGATTTCGAGTTTTAATATTTTACTTTTTTACCACAAAAATCGTTGGCTTGGCGCTCGTCAACAGGCGAAATGATCTTACTTATTTTCAAAGCGAAACTAGGGAGAAAGAATAAAAAGCTTGGCTCAACTTCTATATCTCACAGCATTCACAGCCGAAGACTTTTGAAGGAGAACTTGGCTGCCGTTTTTTACAAGTTTTTGTATTTGGTTGGATTCCTTTTACTGCGCATTCATTCAACTCCCACCACTACTAAGCATCTGCATTATTTCGTTGGAGCAAGTATACCAAGCGATGATGCGCACAGCTCGTGTGTTTAATAAATCGGCCTGTGGTGAAAGGACCCAGAAAATTAAACCACAATGAAAGGATGGAATGAATGTATGCATGGTAAACTGTAAGAAGATTAGAAGAATTCACTACTAGTTTCAGTATTTAGCATGTTACAGACAGCCATTCAACATACCCATATTAAAGGACTAGTATTGGGCTTTTGTGAATTATCAATTAATTTATTAAACGAACAAACGTTGCCCCTGCCCGTGTCAGGTGTCAGGAGAAAGGGGGGTGGGGGCTAAAAAATCAGAACTGGCCCTGGGGCAAAGTCCTGATCTGCAGATTTCCTTATCGCCAAAGCTACATTTATTTAATGGGCTATATAAACTAAAAAAAATATTTTTACCACTTGATCTATAGCACAATACTACTCTAAAATGACAGTTTAAAAAATTATATCTTGTTACTGTGATTTAACATGAGTTTTTCAATTTTTTTGATCCAGAAATAGGCGAAAATTGGTGTTTTAGGAAATTTCTTAAATCAGCTTTAACCTGCTTCTTTTTTTGGTCCACATAGATACAATAGCATAGTACCAATCTTAAATACCCATTTTTTACATCGTGTCTTGAAACTGTGCCCAAATATACCCTCAAACACGCAAAAATATGCATTCCAAAATCACACCCCATCTTGGTAATCTGCATATTTTGACCGAACTACTTGCCCAAATTTCAAAACAAAATATAGAGAATTTACAGAAAAAGCTGTCGATTACGTCAATAATGGCCAATATATTTTGGTGGCTTCCCTCAAGGCCCGTTCCCGTAAGGCCCGATACCTTTTTTTCCCCTTAAAGCCCACTTTTCTACCTGTTGATAAAGACCATGTTACACAAGTGTGAATTCCCTTAAGACCCGTTCCCGTAAGACCTGTTCCCTTAAAGCCCGTTCCCGTAAGGCCCGTTCCCTTAAGGCCCGTTCCCGTTCCCGTTTTTTGATTAATCACTTATTTTCATAAATAATTGGAACCAATACAGACACACCACATAAATATAGACATGTTAATTGTGATAAACCATTGCGCCGTTGATAGGTCATTACCTACGTTTATGATATATTTTTTTATGCAATAAATTTAAGCCAAAATTAAATTGATAATATTGCAATAGTTAATGGTAGACTTTTCATGATAGTAAAATATGTTGTTACCTGGTACATCGGCAATGGTTGTGCATTTAATAGATTCCTGTAACTTTATTTGTTTACCTACAACTGCAGTTTGATTACACTTATGTAAATCTAATTAAAATGCGATTAAATTGCAATTAAATAATAATAGGGAGGCTAACCACTAATCCTTAGGGAGGGAAACGGTTGCGGGCCTTGCGGGAACGGGCCTTGTGGGAACGGGCCTTAAGGGAACGGGTCTTAAGGGAATACACCCTTGTGTAACATGGTCTTTATCAACAAGTAGAAAAGTGGGCTTTAAGGGGAAAAAAGGTATCGGACCTTACGGGAACGGGCCTTGAGGCAGGTATCCATTTTTTGTATCAAAATCCTCCAAGGTCACGGGGCATAAAGATCGTCCCCATGTTATTTCTTATGGGAGATTTTTGCCGATGGGACCTAGCTCGAAAAATGTCATGTTTGACAATTTTTTGGGAGGTCATAGTGGCCCCAATAATTTTTCTGTTAATTGCTTAGTTCATTACTTGTTAGCCTGAATGAATGAATATTGTTTGAGTTTAGCGGTTAAATACTCCTTTAAGCTAAACAAATAGATTGTGTTCCTATGTAGGCCTTCGTGATAATGGACAGAAATTGAAATAAAATAAAATAGTTCTTATAGATAATTTATATTATTTCAATATTATGTATATTTCCTACCAAGAACACAAGTTTGAGCGATAAATTAAAATATACAATGTAATATTATTTTGATAACGTCTTCATTCCTGGCGCCTTGAGACAAATGGTCATAGCTTATCCAAAGTTTAGGCCTAACAACGGGTTATCGTGACCCCCTGAAGGTGGCGCTTGTCCATTTGGGCAAACCGTACGTTGGCAACACTGAGGGTAAGGCTGGCTGGTATCTAGGTTGGATATGGTGCACAGGCCCGCCGCGAACACTGGACCGCATCTGCAAGGAACATCAATACTTTTACCTTGAGCTTCCACAATCCACATTCTTGCAAGTTTACAGAAGTTATCGAATGGTACGGCCATAGAATTAAGACAAAAATATGTACGTAATCTCTAGAAAAAGTACACAGAATTATCTATCTATGTATTGTACATACTTATATAATATATAGGCCAAAGACTAAGTCTGGACACAAAAAAGGGTAGTACAATATGAAATAATTATTGTCAACAAAATGTAAAAATGAAACGCTATATTATGTGTAAGTGAACAAAAAATAGAGTTTTGAATAACCTTTCTCTCAAAGAAAATATTGGAAACCAACGCAGCTATTGTAGCTAACGCAGAAGGCAACAAGTTGGAGTTCTTCGTATGCAACCATATTTTACAAACATTCATAGGTTGCGAGCAGATGAACACGCTTGAGAGTGTTTCTCGTTTGCTGTTTTTGGCGATAATAAAATTACCAAATCAGACATGCCTGCCTCTAATTTGAGTAAAATATTTACTCAAATTCGAAAACATGATGGACCTGCAGTTTTTTTTGTTTATTTGGATTAAGGGTGGGTCAATTGTTATTAAATGAAACAGCTATTTTCTATGCTTTTCTGGAATATGTTTTTTCTGATATTTTTATGTGTAACATTTTTGTGGTTTAAAATTTGATTATGTTAGCCTTTTTTAAAATTAATAAGATTTTCCATTTCTCTCTGAATTGTTCATTTACACCCTTTTGGATTTCGGGTTAATGAATTGAATTTATACTAGCCATGCGATTCAAAAAAGATAATTGAAGATTTAAAATGTAAAATGTATTTATTGAACCCTTTTTCCGAAAAAATTGACGGGTATGACTCGTCAAACCGCGACTGAAATGGGTTAATACAATGATGAAACTTAGCTCATAGTGTGTCAACTATAGCCAAAGGATGAGGTGGTGTGGTCTAGGTATGAATGTAATCACCTTGGCTGTCGCCTGACCTCCTTCGTACTTCCTGGCGCATGTTCCACCTGCCGCCCCTGGAACTTACCCCTTGGTCTTGGTGGGCACCTTGGCTGTCGCCTGACCTCCTTCGTACTTCCTGGCGCATGTGTACTCATAACAGGACCCCTTAAGCTGGAAGACAATGGTGTCGCCCCCCCCCCCCCCACGCAATATAATCCACCTGCCGCCACTGGAACTTACCCCTTGGTGGACACCTTGGCTGACGCCTGTCCTCCTTCGTACTTCCTGGCGCATGTGTACTCATAACAGGACCCCTTAAGCTGGAAGACAATGGTGTCGCCATCCGATTGCGGCTTTCCTAGACATTCTTTCACCAAAACTGTGGGGGGAAATAATAATATTATAAAACAACATATCATTATGTTTGTAATCTTCCCCTTGTTGCCTTTGGTTCTTTTCGAAAGTCGTAGGCTACGTGCAGGTACCGGGTTTCCCCTCCACCCCCTAACCCTATCACAACTCATCGTCACGAATATCCTTGGTAGTGCATTGATACAAGACGTCAAGTACAAATCAATCAAACCTCCATCTTTAATGAGGATTGTTTTTAATCCAACTAAATAAGGATTGTTTGTAATCCAACTAACTCAAATTACTTATCGATGTTACATTTTAGATTCGAAATCAATACCCATGTATATTTTATATAATCATTGGTTGAATATATTTTGAATCGAATTTCTTTAACAGTTAAAAAACAACCTTAATCATCAACTTTTAATTTTGTCCGATTACTTTAAGAAAAATGTCATTTCAAAATCATTCAAAACCACCAATGAGTTAAATATGAGTGAGTAGCCCACTCCCACTCCAAACTTAAAAACTATATTTTATTAAAGTATCAGAAAAATATTGTGTTCACAATTGCCCGCAAAAAATTGTCAAAGTCGGCAATTCTCTCAAAATTTTCCATCAGGGATAACATGGGGGCAATGTGTATGCGGTTGGAGAATGTAGGTCTAAAAACATATTGCCATCATTGACGTACTCGTAAATCTTATACGTTAACGTTTCGTTTCAGTAACTTGGGCAAGTGGTTAGGTGGAAGCCAGAGGTCCGTGAACTTGGCACCCCCCACGACTCCGATCAGGCTTATTTTTTGTGAGCATTTAGTGCTGATTTAGTGCTATTTAGTGCCGCAAATCTCAGATTTAGTGCTGCCATATCTTCGGACTTATTCAACCAAAGGTCGGGGGGGGGGTGCCAAGTTCACGCAGCACCCCCCACGACTCCGATCAGGCTCATTTTTGTATGCTTTGCTGTTGCATAATGTTGCACAACTGTCATGACGTGGACGTTTATACGTTTACTCATGCTCTGGGGTTGGTATCACTGCCACCACCCTATTTATTAATGGGAAAAGGGACCCAGATAGATTCTACTTCTTTAAAGGAGGCGTTAATGATTCTTGTGAGTTAATACCCCTGGAAGGAGAAGAAAGACAAGAATGAAACCTGTGTATATCCATTATATTGAGCAATTGAATATGATCCACTTTGCTGTACTAAACATAATTATCTAATGTACTAACCATGATATTGGTATTCACCCCGTACTGATGTTCGTAAACACTGAGATCACACCCTGACGATACCTGCGGCTCGTCGAGCAACACGTCGTGGGACCCCGGCTTTAGAAAACTGTTACTTTAACTTATCTATTTATGCGTAGAGGTTTTCCCGATAAGTCAAGTATTGGATCTCTGTAGGATCGGGCATGGAAACTAATAGTTTCACCGCTTGCCTCCCAACCAGATTTCACGACTGTGTAGCTTGTGTGAGGATCTACTCTCTTTGCAGTTTGCACCCTGTCCCCAAGAGTGTCGGTGTCCGTACCCTGACCCATGGTCGTTATGACTCAGTACCAGTTGTAGTCCCAGCAAGATTCTAATTTTCTCTTCTAGCAGCTCAAAGCTAATGTTTCAGTAGTGATGAGAATGATCTAGAGTGATGGAGAGTCTGATCGAGTAAGAGAACGATCCTTGTGGTCGAGTTGGTTTTATGCATTCGGTTATTCTCCTCTCTAAAGTAAATTCCTTCCTCTTGACAATGCACCTAGTGTTTGTGAAAATATGGCAGATAAAAAGATGTCGCGAAAATGACAACTCGTTATCTTCAATCAACAACTGGGATTGCATTTCAAGAATAAAAATTTGTTAGTATTTGGATAGCGTAATGATCGAGCGAAGATTCCATTTCACTACACTAAGAAAAAATCCGGAATGTTTTTTTTCTTTTTTCTTTCTTTTTTGTATTTTTGTGTGTCCTGTTACACTATTCCGGCTAAAACCGACTCCGATTGCGATAAAATTTTTTATGGAGGCCTTCGAATCTCTGAACTTAGAACGCCACGTTGTTTTGAGCGCAATCGGAAATTTTTTTTCTCATAAAAACTCATTTTTTTTTTTTTTCGATTTTTTTTTTTCGATTTTTTAAAAATTTCTCGACTTATACCCTACATGCTTTACCCGATTTATAATGTCTTTTTTTTTTTTTTTTTCACAGAATCTTATTTTATGAATACAGATATTCGGTGTGATTTGAGCGTAATCGAAAAATTATTTCTGTGAAAATTGAAATTGTACGTTTTTTTTCTTTTTATACAATTCTTTTGACTTACAACACATACATGCTTTATTCCTATTGTAATGATTTTTTCACAGAACCTTAATTACACGGAATTAAATATTCTGTTAAATTTGAGCGCAATCGAATATTTTTCTATGAAAATTGCAATTTTTTTAACGATTTTTTTTTTTTAAAAAAATTACGATTATTTACAAAATTAGTTTATTTTTTATTTAATTTAATTAATTAAAAAAAATCTTCGCTACGTATGATTTTTTCACAGAACAACGAAAATCCGCGTAACAACAAATGGCAGCCCTCATGCAACCAATAACGCTCATCCACAACGCGGCGGGACATATCGTTTTTTTACTAGTAGCTGGATTATTTTACTCTGTAACGAATTGCGTCAATTCAAGATGCCAGCGTTTAGCGCTGCTCGCTAGTGGTTAACATAAATTCAATATAACGGTTATGCGTTATAAATTGGATTAGCGAAGCGAAGATTCCATTTCACTACACTGAGAAAAAATCCGATGTTTTTTGTTTCTGTTTTTTTTGGCTGTTGTGTTAACACGATTCCGCTAAAACCGATACTCCATAATTGCAATGAAATTTTGTGGAGGCTTTGAAATCTCTGAACTTAGAACTGCGGACGTTTTGAGCGAATTCGAAGATTATTTCTCATAAAAAATAAGCAATTTTACTTTTTTTTTCGATTTTTTGAAAAATTTCTTTGATTAAAACCATCTACATGCTGAATTGATTTTAATAATTTTTTTTCACAGAACTCAATTTTTATAGATAAAATATTCGTGTGGAAATTTGACGGAGGGGGGGGCATCGAAAAACTATTTCTCATGAAAAATCGAATTTACGGTTTTTTTTCTTTTTTAAACAATTCTTTTTGACTTATAAACCCCTACATGCTCTATCGTATTGAAATGATTTTTGCACTCAGAACCTCATTTTATGAATTAAATATATTCCATGTAAATTTGAGCGCAATCGAATGTTTATTTCTTATAAAATCGCAATTTACGATTTTTTTCTTTTAAAAACTCGATTATAAAAAATAAAAAAATAAGTTAATTTTTTTATAAATTTAATTTGGATGAGCGTCAAGCGGAGCGAAGTGAATATTCCATTTCACTTTACTGGAGACAAAAAATCCGTAATGTTTTTTTTTCCTATTTTTCTGTATTTTTGTGTGTCTTTAACACGATTCCGGCTAATCCAATACTCAATTGCGATGAATTTTAATGGAGGCCATCGAAATCGTTGTACTAAGAACTGTCACGTTTTATTAGCGCAATCGAAAAATTATTCATTGTGAAATCGCAATGTTTACGATTGTTTCGATTTTTAAAAAATTTTCTTCAGCTGTACACCTACAGCTTTATCCGATATTATGATTTTTTCACAGAACCTTAATTTTATGATTTAGGTATTTGTGGTGAAATTTGAGAGCAATCAAAACACTGTTTCTCCATGAAAATCTAATGTTTACGTTTTTCTTTTTCTTTTTTAAAACAATTCTTTGACTTATAACCCACATTGCTTAATCCTATTGTATGATTTTTTCAAGGAACCTTAATGTTAAATTAATTTATTCGTGTTCATTTGTGCGCATCGAATACTGTTTCTCATGAAAATTTTCCAATATTAACGATTTTTCCGTTTTTAATACGTCTACTAAAAAAATTAAAAATTAGAGTAAATTTTTCATGTAATTTCATTTAATTTTTAAAAATCCTTCACTTAGTAGATTTTTTTCACAGACAGAAAATCCGCATAACATAGGGCGTCATGCACCATTACGCCTCATCACACGCGGGCGGGCTTAAGGGTGTTCCTAGTTTAAAAAAATTCTTTGACTAAGGAATATTTTTTTCACAGAACAACAGAAAATCCGCTAAACACATGCAGCTCATGCACCAATTACGCCTCATCCAACAACGCGGGCGGACTTAAGCGTTTCCTAGGGTTTAAATGGTGCTAGCATCGCCAAAGTGAGCCCGATAGAAAGACGATCCATGTCTGTTGTCAACCCTTATCGCT
This sequence comes from Sweltsa coloradensis, assembly GCA_024449915.1. Taxonomy (NCBI): domain Eukaryota; kingdom Metazoa; phylum Arthropoda; class Insecta; order Plecoptera; family Chloroperlidae; genus Sweltsa; species Sweltsa coloradensis. The sequence goes on along the minus strand of JAMZAV010005383.1, from coordinate 62,540 downwards.
GGAGGCTTGCGGAGAATTATAATTTTGAAACAAATTCTGGTGCTTTAATAAAAAATAAATATATAATAATTTTGTGCTTAACTTGAGTGTTTACATCATTAAAGTACTTAGATGAAATTATAAGTACAATTACGTTTGTTTTGTCGTGATTACTATACTGATCGTGTTAATTCCTCTTGAAGCGGTGTGCCTATTCTTGTCACGTCTCATTGTTTATAGTTTTCCTACTCCTAACTAGGTGGCCAGCCGATCACTGACCAAGTTATAAATTGCCGGTCACATAATTGTCAAAGTCAACAATTTACTTATTTATGTTGCCAACGCGTATTCTTGATTTGACAATTGAAATTGAATGATTTTGTTTGCTTAATGTTCTCATAGTATGCCCTAAGCTTTTCGCGACGAAATTCACTTTTGTTGCTTTTATTACTTTTCGCCACAGAGCAACAAGTGACAATCCATACTATCTACACGATAAGGGCGGTAGTAAACGATCACAGGGTGCCATTATTCATCACATTGGAATACTTTCAATCTGATATGACTGTTGGTTCCTGTTTTGATGGTGACAGCACGCGTAGAAGTTTTTCCCCCATAATATTTGTGTGATTTGATATGATTTTTATTTGAGACGATTGGGTAGTGATAGATGATGATTACATATAACAAATATCCCCGTGCCCCCGCGGGTCAACCCAACGTCATTTGGATTTCTAGCCTTCGACAACCGCCCACTCGTATGATCCATCGCGGCCGGCAATAATATTTGTGATATTATGTTTCCCAACTGAACTTACAAATAATTTGAATGTAGACAACTTTTTATTGTTAAATTAGAACAATGGCATGAGCCAACCATTGATAAGTATATACAAATGAAAATTAACATTTAACATAAACATAACATACCACTCCCATTAACACAATTAATTTTGTTCACTATCAGTACATATAATCACTATCGACTGGTAGAGTAAAATAATTTGTACATTAACATATCTGACAACTTGCAACATGAACCTACCACACATTAAAGGGATGCATCTTTGCACTTGTGGATTACCACTGCTATATCAAAGAATTATGAGAGAAAAAATACAATATTTGTATTAAGGCTCAACATTTCTTAAACCGTTCGATTCGAATCACGACTACAGTAATAACTATAACTCATTTAACGCCGAGGAAAGATTAGATCTGTGAGAAATTCAGATAGTAATGATAATGCTACAATCTTACATTGCCATTATTGTAATGGACAAGTTCAAAAATGCTTATTCAAAAATCACGTACAGAAAACTATGATTCTTCTTAACCCCTGGGATGTAATCCAGCTTATAGAGGATATTGAATCCAGACCATATTGAATGATTTTTTTACAATTACTATTTCCGGAGATTATCCAGTTATACAAGCAAGTTTTTGGGGCGTCTTGTTTTGTTCTAAATATGATAACATTTATACCTTTGTTATAGATAATATTACAACTAGTTTTAAGTCTGTATTTTAATTCAGATCAACAAAACATAGTCAATACTTGTAAACAGAACATCAACAACACACCATTTGTTATGTTGTCTCCATACAACATTTAGCCATAATGTTTCACAACACAAAAAACAGATGGTCGACGATCGCAAGCTCGACTTAGAAGTCAACTATTCAAAGATGCAAGTTCACTTCCCTGATAAATCTAAAAACATTAACCTACACAATAGTAATAAAAACCTATAGCCATATTTCTTAACTCTTCAGATGTAAAAAAAATATAAGTAAACATTGGAAATCCCACGCTTCCTTTTTTTTAAAATAACATGTGTACTTTTAGTGTAGCATTGTAAAAATTTTAAAAATAATACTCGGGCTCTAAAAAATTTTACTTACAAAAATATGATTTTAAAATTTTAAACCCTGCCTTTTATAATTTTGCCCGTAAAGGTTTTTCAACAAACTCTGTCTCAAAGAAAAATTGCAAGTTATATTTTTAAAAAAAAGATCGTTTTTAAAATAAATTTTTTTTATAATACAATTGTTAACATAAAGAAAAGACAGTCCCATAAATAGCAACGGGAAATTAGAAATACTCCCAAAAAAATGGACCGCAAAAAACATTTTTAGATCTACATTAAAAAGTTTATAATTCTTTATCTCAATCAATAATTATTAAATTTGGAATTTTGTTTGGGGAAAAATTTTCTTCGACATCTGGAAACATGTAACAATAATGTTCAAAACATGTAGCTATAATCCTAAAAATCCTTTTTTTTTTGTTTTTTCGTTTTACCCGTCGTTTTTTCTTAAAAAAAAGGGGAATTTCTGAGCAATCGTAGATTATAACAGTTCTTTGGGCATGTTCTTAACCAAATGCAAAAAAATAAATTTTAAAAATATAGAAATAAATTTAAAATGAAACCTTGTAGTACCTGTACAAAAAAAATAGGTCCACGTAACACACAGGATAAACAGGAAACTTAAAAAAAAAGGGGGGAAATGAAAAAACGACGCAAAAAACAAAAATTCCCCAACCAACACCATCGCTCGAACCATAGCATAATCGAAACAGCAACAAGCTGGCAAACGCTTATTTTCAACATGTTGATAATGAATGGAATACTATGTTTTTTTAAATTAAATCTTTCGAAGCTTTTTTAAATATTTCAATTGCAAAAAAAAAAAACAACGAAAAGCTTCTGGAACATGTTTTAAAACCCCGTAACCATAAGTGAAAAAAACAATATCTGTCACTGCGGACAGGAACGATTTTATTTTTCAGGTCCCAAATTTGCTCCCCGCCCCGTCGCATGTCTTGCGAAGCGTATAGTGCCCGGTTTCCTTGGTGTGTGAAGGGTGATGAAATGCTATAGCCCCGCGTGTTTAAAGACATTGCCCAAATACACGTATTCTCGGGGAAAGGGTCCCAAAAATAGCTTTTAAATGGGCCTGACCCCGTGTCCTGAAAGCCTAGGATAATTGCAAAGTTCCTGGTCTAAATTTCACACCTGCCGGGGATTAAATAATTATTTAAGTTATTTGGTATTGGGGGTGCAATATGTTTGAGAGGTTAAAAACAAAAAGGGGACTTCACAATTCGTCATTTAAAAAAGTTAAAAATCTTCAAAAATTTCATTTTTTTCTGGGAAAAATCAGCCCTTTTTAAATTACAATAGAATTAATTTTTTAAAATAAAAAATTTTCTCGATTTAGAGTCTCCCACCAGTCAAAAACTGTTTCAGTGTGGAAAATAATTTTAAAACAAACCAAACCCAAACCCCTTTTGGTGCCAACCATCTACGGCGAAAAATGACAAATAAAAGCCCGGGCGAATTTCAGTAGAAACACGAAAATAAAGCGGACACGTTTTCCATCGGGGACAGCGCCATAATCACCAAGGCTGGCTGATGGGCTTAAGCCACATAAAAAGTTAAAAAACATTTTTCCGCAGGGGGAAAATCGAACCTTTGCATTGGAAAAAGCGACCCTCAAACCAAAGCCCAACAAACCGAAACACTTCATTTTACCTTAACTTAGATGATGGGAAACTTATTCCCCCTCCTCCTCTTTTACATAAGAAAAGTTTACCCCGGGGGTGGAAGATTTTTTTACCCAAAAAAAAATTCCGAAAAAGGGTGAAAAATTTGCACCAGGCCAGATTAGCCTTCAAAGAATAGTTGAAAAGTCCCCTAACCCGCCGCGTGCGTCTTGAGATATGGGGCAAAAGGGCGTAAGTCCCAAAATATTTATTTTCAATTTCAACACTTTTTTGCACTAAATAGTACAAATTATTAAATATTTCTACGTCAGTAAAGTTAAAATCGTCAAAAGCTTCACCCGTTCGTGGGCAAAAGGGCTAATCCCAAAAGTAGATATTTTAAATATCAATACTTTTTGACCATACGTATGTTCAACTGCAAATAAAACAACAACTACAACAACAAAATAAAAATTTGCACACTTGCTCAAAATAGCCTTTAAAGCAATAATTGAAAAGTCCCTAAGCCCGCCGCGTGCGTTTTAGATATAATGGAAAAAGGGCGTAATGCCAAAAATGTTTTTTTTTAAATTTTAAAACCATTTTTTTCCACAATATGTACAAATTTTTAAAATTTTCTACCAGTAAAGTTAAAAACAGTCATAAGTTTCGACCCGACGTGGCAAAAAGGGGTAAGTGCCAAAAGTATGACATTTTAAATTTCAATACATTTTTAAAATATGTACAAATTATTATGTATTCATACGACGGAAACGTGAAATTGTTCCCTTTTTTCGCCCAGTGTGTCTTGACACTGGGGGCTAAGGGTAAGTGACAAGATATGTTATTTTCAGTTTCAACAAACATTATTGACTTTCGTAACATGCAAAATTTAGTTTTGTACGAGACAAAAGTAAACATTTTCCCCCCGAACTTCTTTGTGGCGTCTTGTTAATGGTGGCAAAAGGGCGTACTGACATCATAATTCTATATTATAAGTTATATAAATGGGCTTTTGACTTCAACTACGTTTTTTGAAACAAAATAAATACCAAACAATGGACACTAAATTAAAAAAAAAAAAAATCCATGCATGCTGACGATTTACTTGGCCAGCTTGTTTTAAAAAAATCATTACAAATTTTTTGTAAGTAGCAGGACATTACAAACCTACCAACCTATAAAAAAAATTTTCTCCAGCATTCTCAAGCGGCTTGCATAGAGGATTTTAAAAGGGATTCGAGACGAGCTGTGGCAACCTATCTTGGGCTTGACTATAGTATCACATCACGATAGATAGGAGCTGAGCAAAATAGAATAAAAATATTTCATACCGATTTGATTTTTTAATGTCCGATGGGGAAAAAAACGCTTACATAGCGGGCGAATTTCATTGGGGCCGAGGCATTGAACGCTACAAACTATGATACTCCCCTATGTTTGCCTCAGTTTAGGGGGATGGAAGGGTAGATCTATTAAAAGTGCGGGTGGGTGGCAGCATTCAAAACTAAAGCCAAGTACGCATTTTCAAATGAAGCGCTACTGCTCAAAGAATAAAAGGAAAGTACCACGCAAAATCTATTGTGATAAAAAGGTAGAAAAACAAAAGCAAAATTTTATCTTAAAAAATTTTTGATATTTTTCATTTTCTAATTTACTTTTTGGGAACTGCGCTTGTAAAATTTCCACCACTTGGAACAAAAAAGGTCTCCTGTGTCCGTCAAACACAACGAAAACACTGACCGCATTTATTCCAATCCCAAAAGAAACTGTTTTGTAAGACTTTTCCCATATGGAACGGACGAGGTGGTGGCATCACTACACTCATGCAAAGTTTGACCCTTTTCAGGGAAATATAGTTTTGGGATGGGGGTTTAAAGTATATGGGAGATTTACCCCCAACTCTGTGACAATAAAATATGTGATTTTTTCTATTTAAAAAAAGAAGACTTCTCGAACAGTGAAGCGCTTTTTGGCCAAAGGTCCTTCAGTCACCATTACCAAAAAATGCTATTAAAAAGTGTTGAGTTGCAGATAAAAATTTAAAGTGATGATGCGAGTTTGTTTTGTCAATGAAGAAATAAAAGGGACAGTACTCTATCTTTTCGCTTCACTATCGGTTTTCAATATTACTTTTTAAGTCGACCAGGGTAACTGGACACCAATTAATGTCAGTTTAGTGCCATGTTTGGGATTTTCTTGGGAATGATGACCTTTAAGTCTTCAATATTTGCCCGGCTGATAATCTGGGGAAACGTACAAAACAAATATTTTTAAATCAATGAACTGAATTTTTTAGTTTTGTTAACGCCATTTTGCCACTGTTTCATCAAGATCACAGCTCATGATCTGAGTGATTTTTACACTACAGACAGCCAAACCCAACTAGGTTGTCCCCAGCTCCCGCTCGAATCCCCTTCAAAATCCGTTTTTTTTTTTTTTAACATGGATAGTTTTTTTACGCTTTTTAATATTTAAAACTTTCCAGGTCAAAACCAAACCCGACTTCGCCTAAATTTTCTTGATGCCGTTTGGGAAAAAGTCGGGGGCAATATTTTTTTTAAATTTGGGTTTTGTTAATTGTACTTACAACGATTTTGGGAATGGGTTTACATACAAGCTGGCCATAGCAAGTCGTCAGCATGCATGGTTCTACATTGAGTGTCCATTTTATGGGGATTCTATGTTAAAAAAAACGATTTTAAATTTAAAAGCACTTTTTATATTAAATTTCTGAATTAGATGTCAGTTCCCCTTTTTTCCACCAATTATCAAGACCCAGCAACGAAAACTGGGAAGTTTTACTTTTTTCTCGTAAAAAACTTAAAAAATTTTTCATTATTATAGAATTCAATAATTTTTTTGAAAATGAAAAAAACATATCTTTGTCACTTTCGCCTTTTGCCCCCATGTGTCAAGACAAACTGGTCGAAGAAAAATGATCAATTTCACGTTTTTGTCGTATGAATACATAAAAATTTTAGTTGCACATACGTAGTTAAAATGTATTGAAATTATTGAAAATATCTTTTTTGGCACTAACGCCCTTTTGCACGCAAAGGCGAAGTTATGACTGATTTAACTTTTCTTTCGTAGAAATTTTAAAAAATTTTAGATATTTGCAAAAAAAAAAGGTTGAAATTTAAAAAACAAATTTTTGGGACTTACGCCCTTTTTTTCACTATATCCAAGACGCAGCGGCGGAGCTTAGGGGGCTTTTTAAATATTGTTTAGAATGATGAATGAAAAATTTGGGAAATTTTTTGCTTTTTCGGAATTTTTTTCCGGGACACCATACAAAATTTTTTTCCACTCCTGGGGTATTTTGAAATGTTTTTGAAGACACTTTTACTTTTCTGCCGCACCTGAGAAAGTGGGGTTTTTAAGCAAAATATGTTGGAAAGGGGGTTTTTAAAATGGCCCCTTTTTTTTTTTGTTTTTAAATACGATAAAAAAAAACGACATGAAGAGGAAGAGGAAACTGAAAAGGGGGTCTGAACTTGGTTTAAATCAAAAGCGCGGCTCGGTGTTATGATTTCTGCTGAACGGGGGGTAATATCTTTACCAAATTTGCAATAATGTTAAAAAAAGTACTTTTTATATTGTATCCCCACTTAGTTCAAAAAATAATCAAAAGGGGTCCATTGCGAGAATATGTCCAAAACGTGAAAAAAAGGGAAAAAATTCCCACCAAACCGTGTATCTTGCAATAAAACCAAATTAACCTGTGCGTTAACTTTGATTTAAACGTTGATATCCAGTATGCGAATTTGCTTAAAAAAATCTTTACACTTAGAATAAATTCTCGAAGTTGACCAAAATGTAGTAAATTACGGTGGTTTCAATAATTTTTAATTCAAAATCAATTAATTAATTTAGGAATACGCGAACTGGATATCATAGATTTATTATTTATTGGCGTTAGTGTGAAATTTGGTAACGGTGTTATGAACCGTTTACCCGGAAAATACAAAAAAAACTGAGCGCCTCAACTCGTCTCCGCAACAGCCTCAGCGACTCCTCTTAAGTTAAGGTCACTTTAGTTACATACCTCCACAAGAATGTTTTTTTCCCGCAACATTCCGTCTTGTCCTGATTCCAGAGCACACTTTGTGTGGAATTGAATAAACCTCTTCAATTGTGGTATATTCCTCGGGAATCACAGCATCATTGGGAACGCGTTTGAGACACTCGGAACCATTTGTCGGCAGCGCATCAATGATGGCGTCGTCCAAAGATTTCATGCCATTTCTATTAAGATAATCTGCACTGATGCGCATCATCGTGAATGACTTAGTATCTTCTTTAACAGGGCAAAAAGGCGATGAGCACGTTGATGTCTCCACTGTGCTCGGCATTACTTTCATGAATGTTTGAGTTATATTCGAGATTGAAACATTGCAGTCACAATAAACAACTCCAACTGGCATTGTTTTTTGCTTGAAGACCGGATACAATAGTGCCGCACGTTGCCTATATGCTGCTTGTCCTGATCCCCTATAAAAAATAAGTATATGATGATTATTTATTCGGTGTTATTCTCTTGCAATTAAAAAATCGATTTCTTTATCAAATAAAATGTAAAAATCATTACCTTTTTGCTAGTTGTATTGCCAAATTTAAGATGCCACGTTCATCTTCACTGATGGCCTCAACGTGTTGCCGATATAAGTCACTGTCACAATAAGTAACCGCCAACAATTGGACCAAGGAGTCAAATGCGCAAGTATTGGCTAAAGAGACTGACACGGAGCCAATACGCACAACCTTCAAGGACATTTTATGACCGTTTTTTAGAATTCCAATTTTAACCTTTTTTTTCATTTCTGTTTCATCGATAACATTCCACTCAGGAGCAGGAGTGGTGTAGAAAGGTTTTTTCTTCCCTTTCCCTCTCCAATTTTCCGTAAAATTTAGCTCGGACTGATAACTTGTTTCCATGCTAAGAAAAATACATAGTATTAATAAACTTTACCAGAACATATACATTTATTGTTTGTTACACCACATGTTGTCACAATGTCCCAATGTTTATTGATCATTCGATTTAAAATCATTGGATGCGCGTAGCGAAGACTTCAATTTGACTCCCTCGTAGAAAAAGCTCGGCTTTGTTGGTTATTTGTTCACTCTCTACTGGGCAAACGGCATATGCGATCTTGATGAAAATTAGATCTTCTATGTTTTTTGGTACAATCGAATAAATATTTCTTATAAACATCGTACTTTTACAAAAAAATACATGCGATATTTTCGTGATATTCGGACCGATTCTGACCAAACGGGTGGGGCTAAACGCTCATATTTTACATGGACATTAAGGTAATGGTGATGTAGTGCCTTTCTAAAAAAAAATGAAACATCAACTGGAAGGTATCGAAATAAAGGTTTAAATATATGCCTTCAAGGTTGGATAATCAACAATAAAGTAACTATAGAAACGACAATCATCACTAGGGCTAGGATGTTCAGGACCTTTCAAAGTGAGAAAAAGGCAGGCAAATAGTACCTTTAAAACAGCAAAAAAGGACCTTAAAAAAAGGACCTATTGAATTAAATCGAATTCTATTGTTTTCATTACTTTCAGTAATGTTTTATTACTGTTACACCAATATATTTTAATTGAAAGGGGGGGGATAGTTTTGTCGATATATCAAACACAAGATGAAAAATGAAAAACATAATTATAACATTTTAATTTCATTTCACATAAGCTCGACACTGCACTCACACTCGCACGTTTTGCATACGTTTTAGCAAATTATATAAAAATAGGACAATTATTGTACCTTAAAAATGCCCAAAAATGACCTTTACTCATGAAATTATGTAAATAGGCATTTTAAGGCATATAAAATGCATATTTTTGGCATCCCTAACACTTGAAACATAATTAAAACTATTTTCCAGGCATGTATTTACCAATAGAAAAAAGGAGATGTCCTGAACATCCTAGCCCTAATCATCACCAACAATGCTTACAAAATGCAAGTTTTTGGGCATCGAGATATTTAAAATTTTATTTTAAGTTGGTATTGCATTTTATAAAAACTAGAAAGCTTCGCAAACGCTTTTTCAGAAGCGTTGTTGGATGAGCGTATGTTTTTTTAAACGAAAAAAGCGTAAAATTGGGATTTTCAAGAGAAATTATTTTTCGATCGCGCTCAAATTTCACAACAATATATTAATTCATTAAAATAAGGTTCTCTGAAAAAATCATAACAATCAGATAAAGCATGTAGGTGTTATTAAGTCAATAAATGTTTTAAAAATTTAAAAAAAAATCGTAAAATTGAGAATTTCATAAGTAATAATTTTTCGATTGCGCTCAAATTTCACAAAAATATATAAATTCATAAAATTAAGGTTCTTTAAAAAAATCATTACAATCGAATAAAGAATGTAAGTGTTATAAGTCGAAGAATTTTTTTAAAAATCGAAAAAAATCGCAAAATTGCAATTTTACTGAGAAATAATTTTTCGATTACGCTCAAAAACGTGGCAGTTCTAAGTTAAGAGATTTTGAAAGCCTCCAAAAATTTTTATCGCAATTGGAGTATCAGTTTAGTCGGAATCGTGTTAACAAACACTCAAAAATACAAACAGAAAAAATAAGAAAAACGAAAAAAATCGTAAAATTGCGATTTTCATGAGAAATAATCTTTTGATGGCGCTCAAAAACGTGGCAGTTCAAAGTCTAGAGATTTTGAAGGCCTCCAGAAAATTTCTTCATCGAAATTGGATTATCGGTTTAGCTGGAATCGTGTTAACAAACCCACAAAAAAACAAAAACAGAAAAGAACAAGAAAATCGAAAAAAATCGTAAAATTGCAATTTTCATGAGAAATAATTTTTCGATTGATTTTTCGCACGTGGCAGTTCTAAGTTCATAGATTTTTTAAGGTCTCCAGAAAATTTCATCGTAATTGGAGTGTCGGTTTAGCCGGAATCGTGTTAACAAACAGACAAAAATACAAAAAAAAACATTCCGGATTTTTTTCTCGTGTAGTGAAATGGAATCTTCGCTTCGCTCATCCAATTATCCTAATATTACAAAAATAATTTTGCATTGCTTGAAAAGTAATGAGATCCCACGCATACAAAAATCTTAGTAATTATTGGAGAGAAATAGCCAACCAAAAAAGCTCATCCATCAACGAGACGGGACTTGAGCGTTATCCTAGTTTATTTGACTCACATTGAAGATACAAATCGGGCACTATTAAAAGGTAGGTGTATACATTTAATTCGAAAGTCACAAAACTTTTTCTTTCGTTTCGTTTCTTTTCTATCTTTCTTTTTTCTTTTTTCTTTCTTTTTTTCCTCTTTTATGTTTGGTTGATTAAAATTTGAAAGAGTAAAATATTTATTAATTACGAAAATTGTTAGCTTACTATACATTGTTTTTGCAATATTACTATTTCAAACTTTACTTAACTATCGTTCATTATTGAGTCTGCAATTATTTAATTAGATTTATTTGGTTGTCCACCTTTGTAAATCAGTTTTTATAACTGAATAAGATAGGACTGTTGAACAAATAAATAAACAAATAATAAAATAAAATAAATACAAAAATAAAACACTACTAATATTGTCAAATTTTACCTCATGGGTTGCACGGGAAGTAATTCTGGTGGCGGTGGAGTATCTAAGGTTGTCAATTCAACATTTGCGTTCTGGCACGTTATGCCAGATGTGCCTTTCAACATGAAACAGGCTGAGCAAATGCGGAGCTCGCCATAGCCCTCCTCAGCGCCAATGGAATGAGAGAAACCCCCTATTTATGGGGGACCCTTTCCCAAATTCAATGTGTACCCGGGGGCATGCCTTTAAAAGCATGCAAAAAGGAAGAAAAAACCTATCTACACCGCAACAAACCTTTAAAACCAAGGGTTTTTTCTTTCCTTTTTTCCTTGGAGCTGATGTTTGGACGTTTCTCAAAGGGTTTCACGTTAAAAAAGGTGGCAGCAATGTTGCCCTTCTTTTAAACTTCTTGACAAATCATCTCCCTAGTGGAAGTTCTTTCCAAAAAACCGGCTTTGGTCTTGAAGTGACTTAGGGGATGTCAGTCCCCGCCCCTTCCGATATTTACCTTTAAGCGACCAAATGGGCTTGTACCGTTTTGCAAAGGGTCCACTTCTAGGAATTTAAATTTTTTTCAGGCACCCATTCTTTTGGCAAAGTTTTTCACTTTTTTTCCCTAAAATTTTGTTTTCCCCCACCCTCTTACGGCGTAAATTTTTTTTCGCTTGTTTTCCCGTTTTGAGCTATTTAACAAAGGGGTTTGCCATTTTCCATCGGCTCCCTCAAAACTCCCTCCTTTGAAAATGTGGCAAAAAGTTTTTTTTAATTTTTTGAAATTTTCAAAAAGAACTCCTTTCATGACATGGATTTTTTTTAAGGAACGCATACATTAATGCTTAAATTTCTTGTTTTTTTAAGTCTTTCACTGCCACCCCTTAAAAAAACTGTTTTTATTTGGCCCCTTTGAAAAGTGATTCCCATTGTCACGCCTTGAAAATGGGGCCTTCGACTCGGGAATGAACGGGTTATCAAACTCTTACAAATGGTGGGGCTTTTTCCCGAATTCGAATCTGAAAAATTGGCAATCCCTTAACCATCCAAAGAGAGCCAATGAAAAATGAAATTAATTCATTGGACAAAACCCCACCTAAAGAACTTCAAAAAACCAAAAGTTTTTATTAATTTTTTTCAAAGCATTTGTGTTGGAAAGCCTGTTCCCTTGAATTTTAAAACCCAAACTAAAATATTAAAATTTTGGCCCTGGTCTCTTTAACTTCCTGACCAAGGGGGGAAAATAATGACTTTTTATGGGGCAATTTACCTGTATAAGTGGTTTTCCTTAAATAATAAGAAAAAAATTGTTCAATTTTCCAATTTCTTCCATAATAGGGTATTTTTATCTAGAAAGGGAACCTGGGTCTCCATTGGGTTCTTTTATTTTTTCCAGCTTGTTTTCATCTTAAGGCTTGGAAAATTTGGTTTTGTTAGGACGTGGCCTTTCTTTTTGGGGCAACTTTTAAGGCCAAAATGGTTTTTAGGCGTTTGCATAGCACAATCTCTTCTCTTTTTTCGCCCGGAATGGTCTTTTAACATGGACGTAGGTGATTTGGGTTAAAACCTTTCACTTAACAAAACGTTATGGACCATTCTTATGGTTTTCCGCACCCTCTTTTAAAACCCAAAAACTCTTTCTTAATATACTTTACCAAATTTCAATAAAACTTTTGCCTTTTAATACCCTTAATGGGTTTTTTTTTTCTCCAATCATTTTTTAATCACTCCTCCAAACTCCTCTCTAAAATTTTCTTTATTTTCTTTTTTTTTTTTTTCTCCTCACTCCTAATTAAATTAATCTATTCCAAATTTATTCCCCTTTTTTTAAAAATTGATTTTCAATTTCATCTCCTTTTATTCAAAATTTTTTTTACTCATTTAATCTCCCCCTCCACTAAAAAATTTTACAACTTCTTCAACTCTTCAAAAAAACCATTTTTCCTTTTTCTCTAATTTCAAAATTCCTTTACTTATTTCTTTTCTCTTTATCTTCATCATACATTTTTGGGGACAATTTTACCCCTTTTCAACTTAATTTTCCCCAAAAAACACTCTATAATTTTCTTAAATCATCCTAATTTTTTACTTCCTTTTCAAATTCTAAAAATCTTTTATTTAATTTAAATATTAAAAAAATAAAATCATATTTTTTTAAAACTCTTTCCAACTTATTATTTTACCATCCTACAACAATAATTTTTTATTTTTTTACCCATTTTTTTTCTTAACTTATCTCCAACCTAATACAATTAAAATATCTTTTTCAAATCAACTTCTCATCCTAAATAATATTTATTTAATTACATTATAAAAAAAATAATTCATAAACAAAAATTCATCAAATACCAATTACTCATACAACAATATTCATATTTTTTAACTTTCTAAACAACCTTTTTTTTCCCCTTCCTTTTTTTTTTTTCCCCCCCCCCCCCCCCCCCCCCTTTTTTCCCCCCCCCCCCCCCCCCCCCCCCCCCTCCCCCCCCCCCCCCCCCCCCCCCCCCCCCCCCCTCCCCCCCCCCCCCCCCCCCCCCCCCCCCTTCCCCCTCCTCCCCCCTTCCTCCCCCCCCCCCCTCTCTCCCCCCCCCCCCCTACATACATACATACATACATACATAATACATACATACATACAATACATACATACATCATAATACATCATACATACAACTACATACTACATCTACATCCCTACATACATACAACCTACATACTACATACATACAAAATACATACAACATCATACATCTACATAAACTACATACAACTACATACTACATACATACATACATACATACAAAACATACATACAAATCATACTCCCTACATATACAACATCATACATACATACTACTACATACATCCTCCTACAATATCTTACTTCTTTTTTTAAAATGATCCAAAAAAACCCAAAATTTTGATGGCCCCAAACAAAAATTCCTACAATTTACAGATTAATTGATTAATAAAATTAAAATTATTTAAACTCCTTAATTATCGGAATTTCACAAAAACCAAATCAACTGGTGTATCAAATTAAAACAATAAAAGTACAAAGAAAGAAAAAAAACGGCACTAGTTTTTTTGTTTTAAAGGGAAAAACTTGTAAAAACGGGGAAAAAATTAACAAAATTACCAAAAAGTTCGCTTATTTATTTTTTAAATACAAAATTTTGGAAAGTAAAAAAAGGTGTTCTGAGACGTCTCTCCTTGGCAGTAAAATATATATATGTGAATTGTAAATTTTGTTTTAAGTTAAGCCACAGTGGAAGAACGTTACCTAAATTGCATCAAAAATTAATTGCGGTCTGTAATAAACTAGTGGTCCTGTAAGAACAGAAAGATTAACATAGTGAATTATATTTGGGGGTTTTTCTTTAGTTGTATTAATTTTTTATAAAACGAAATTTATTTTTCTGATCATTTACACTTCAGTCGTTTTCCGTTTGGGGCATCGATATGATTATCACACATTTTTGATCGAAAAGACGAGCGTAAAATTAAAATAAGCCCCGAGAATGCGCGATAATTTTTTTCGTGTTATTTGGGGTTTTGAAAGTAAAAAATTTGAGTAGTTTAAAAATACTGGGGAAAAACGTAAAGTCCCGCCGCGTTGATGGATAGCTTTTAAAAAATGTTTAGTTGCATGGAATCTTTAACTTTTGCAAGTTTTTTTGTTTTGCGCCTACGCAATACGCCTTTGTAGCTTTTGTTGTAAAGTTTCTTTTTTTCCTGTCAACGTATTTTTTTTCCGAAAAAAAATTATATTAAAAGCTTTATTTCTATAGTTTTTTGGCTATATTTAAACTTTTTTTTAAAGGTACTACATCACCATAACCTTTGTCCATGTAATTAAACGTTGTACCCCCCATTTGGGTCGAATTGGCCCAAATGGCACAAAAATATGCAAAAAAAATAAAAAAACTTATATTAAAAGCTTTTTTCTATGATTCGGGCAAACTTTTTTCAATTTTTTCTTTCAAAAGGAAACTACATCACCAAAACCCTTTAAATGTCCATTTTAAATATAAACGTTGTAGCCCCACCCGTTTGGTCAAAATTAAAACCCAAATGTCACAAAAATATCGCACTAAAAATCGAAAAAAATCGTAAAAGTACGATATTCAGAAAAATTTTTTTTCGATTGTACCCAAAACATACACCTCTAATTTCAAGATTTCAAAGGTCCTGTAAAATTTTTCATCAAGATCGATATGCCGTTTGCCTGGTAGAGATTTAACAAACAAAAAAAAAAAAAAAAAAAAAAAAAAAAAACACGCGAGCAAAATTTTTTGGGGTCAGTAAAATTGAATCTTCGTTTCGCTCATCCAATTAAAAGGCTTATAGAAAACAAATACAAAAATAGGGGGAAAAAAGGGCCTAGGCCTAAGGGAAAATTAAAAGTGAAAAAGTAAAAACTAACGGAAAATTTGGGCACTATTACATTTGGGATACAAAGTTCAAAAATTCATGGCTAAAAGGTGAGCTTCCTGCTTTAATATTAAAATAAAAATTAAAAAATTTTTAAATTTAAAAACTTCAGACCCTAATATCAAATTGACCCTAAAGTTTATTTTATGGGAAAATAAAATATGTAAAAATATTTTTTAAATAAAAAATAGATTGAATTTTTTAAAATAGGCTTTACTTTAACTTGTGTAGGTTTTCGTAGGTTATTTTTCAATTTTCCCTTCCTTTCATATAACATCCCTATCATCATATATGGTTTTTACATTACGTCCCCCTTATACCAACAAATTTAAAAAAGCGATTATTTATATAAATATATTTTTAAAAAATTAAAATGAAAAATTTTTCCCGGGTACTAAACAATGCTCCCACCGTCCCAAAACGACTGTGTTTTTTTTCAGCTAGTTTTGGGCTAAGCCCCCCCTTTAAACCCGAAATGTGTGGGATTGGGATACCTAGGTCCAATCCCTGGTCGGGAAAGATTTTGTTTATTTCTGGTTGTTTTTTAAAAAATTATAAACATGTTTTAAAAATGCATATAAAACGCAGTGTATTTTTTTATAACTGTGCCAATACTATAAAAACATAGCCAAAAAAAAAAACGTTTTTTAAATTTGCAAGGTTGCTCAAATCCGGGGAATTTGGGGGGGTACCTTGATCGTGCAAGTCGATACCCTTGGGCCTGCATTTCAGGGGGGGGAAAATAAAAAACCCAAAAAAATATTTTCAAAAAAAACAATTTTTTTAAATGGGGTCCACACATTAGCCCCTTTTTTTTTCCTTTGATTCTTTGGGTTTTTAAATCGAAACGAACTACTTTTTTTTGTGAACTTCTCAGAAAAATTTGTCCCGGGTGCCGCTAAAATTCAGCTAAATCTTTTTCAGCGATTCGGCTGATTTCGACGTACCACACGCACGCACAAAGACTCACAAAATAGCCCCGGGGTTTGAGTTAAATGAAAACTAATCGCTTCACCCCCTCGTTTAATTATAGATTGTTTAGACTATTGATTATGTTGTGAAATTTAAAGGTACCTCTACACATTTTATTTAAAATTATCCCTCTTTTGACAAATGTGTGAAAATGTATACCTAAAGCTTGTTGCCAGGGGCGTACTTGGTTCGATAAAATTTGTTGATTTTGCTTGTTTTTTCTTTGATTATTTTAAATTTCTTTTTAAAATTTAAACTGAAACGTTGGTTTGGGAATAATAAAAGTCACTGATAAACCCCGAAAAAAAAATTTATGCTTATTTTATTTTAAAGGCTGTTCTGTCCTCAAAAAAATTTTAAAAATAAAAGGAAAGATACGCAATCTTATCGAGTGAGTGAGGGTCTTAAACAAAAAGGGAAAAATTATATTTTGTAATATTTTGGGCGGGATGTTCTCCTCTGTCAGCATTAATATGAAAATTTTTTGGAAAAAATTTTTGGAACACTGAGCAGGGGGTTTATACTTAATTTAAGCAAAGTTTTTTTTATATTTTTTAAAAATCATTGCTTCCCACCTCCTTATGGGAAAAAACTTTTTTGGAAATATCGTTAAATGTTCTATTTTTTTCGCCCGCAGGCAAAAAAACTCTATTTTCCCCCTGCAAAAAAATCGTATATCAAAACAAATTTTTTAAAAAATTGTTTTTCCTTATAAGGAGTTTGGAAAGGGCATGATGTGAAGTAACAATATTTAAAAAAATCTTCGCTCAAATTAAACCCGACCCCCTTTTTCCCATTTTGTAAAAAAAATTCGCATATTTGGCAAACAGGTACGTATCGCCCCGCCCCAAAAAAAATAAAAAAATATTTTTTTTTGTATCTAAGACCCTCACCTTTAGATAAGTTTGCCGTCATTTTCCTTTTAATTTTTTAAAATTAATTTGGGGACGATAAAATACCTTAATAGCTTAAAAAAACTATCAACTGAATTACATAAAAAAGAAAATTTTTTTCCCTGCTTCCCGAAAACTAGGTTTCCTTTTAAAAAGGATGCGTTTTTTAAAAAATATCTTTTAAATTTAATTAAACCCCTATGCATAAAAATAAAACAAATTTTTTTTTCCGAAGCTTTTGGGAAATTTTAATTTATTTTTTATGAAAAATTCATTGTATATTTTTTTGTCTAGTCATATTTTAGTTGAATATGAGGCTTCACAAATTAGATAGAATAAAAATAAAAAGGCCCTATCGTAGCACTTTTCAAATTTTATCTCGATTCTAGAAATTAAAAAAAAAAAGTGTTTTGAACCCCGTAAAAAAGGGCCTATACACCAAAATGGCAGTTTTTTCTGCCGTTCGCGATAATTTTTAAAAAATCTGCTATGGTAGGATGCCCATTTAGGCCTATCCTTTTTAATTATATATGTTTTAAAAACTTTTAATTTTACCCTTTTTATTAAGGTTTTAAAAAACAGGGGCATAGCGGTAACCAAAACCGCCCCCGCAAGGGGGGGCCCTCCGTCTGGGGGGGGGGGGGTTGTCAGGGGTCAAGCTGATTTTCAGGGGCCAAAATATTTTTTTATTGATACTGTGTATAGGAAAAAATTAATATTACTAAAATTTTATTTCAAAAGTCTGACACGTGCGTTTTCAGTTTGCACAATTAAAACGAATCATGTTAAACCGTTTCAATAAACGATCCGATATGAAAACTAATGTCGCGCTCTCAAATTAGCTCCCCAAAAAAAACGAAGTAAAAAAAAGTGCAAAACATTAAAAAAGAAAATGGACTTTTAAATTTTTTATTGGTTGTCAACAAATTAGTAAAAAGTGGATTTTGATCTACACTTGTAGCAGGGAAAAAGAAAATCTTTTCATTCTTCGTTCGTTCGTAAAACTCTTAGAAGACTAACGACTGCAAAAACCCCCCCCCCCCCCAAAATGTTTTATTTTTAAACCAAAAAAGGGAAATTTGGGGGGTCATTTTTATTTTTTTTTTAAAAAAGTCAAAAATTATTTCCAAAACCAAACAAAAAATAAAAGTGGGATGAAATTTATATTTCAATTCCTTACACGAACAAAAGTATAAATAGTTTTCTTTTTCAACGATTTTCCCTTGAAAAATTAAAACTATTAAAAAATTCAGAGATCCCCCTGTAACCCGCACCCACAACTGGCCAAAAAAAGAGTCTATTCAAAAAAAATCAACCTTTTGATGACAGTACGAGCGAAGCAAAGATTCCTTCTACTTACTGGAGGAAAAAAAAAATCAAATGTTTTTCTTTTTTAATTTTTTTTTTTTGTATTTTGTTTTGTTCTTAAAAACATTCTTTCTAAATTTATACTCCAATTGCGATAAAAATTTTTGAAGGCCTTGAAATCTTGAAATTAAACTGCCACTTTTTTTAGCGAATTAAAAAATTTTTCTCATGAAAATCGCTTTTACGATTTTTTCTTTTTAAATAAAAATTTTTCGACTTTTAAACATAATGCTTTTTTCAGATTGTAAAATTTTTTTTACAGAACCTTAATTTTATAAATTTAAAATATTGGGGTGAATTTGAAAAAGTATCAAAAAAAAATTTTTTATGAAAAACTATTATACCTTTTTTTTTTGTTTAAAAAAATTCGCTCATCCAAAAAACGCGCCTAAAAAGCGTTGCGAAGCTTCCTAGTTTTACTACAATTTTAGAAAATTAAAAAGTTTGCCCCAACCGGGATTCAAAACCACAGGGCTCCCACATTCCGGTGAGGTCTTAACCATTCCCTTTCAGATGAAATGCAACTTCAAAACATAATTAAAATTTTTCCGTCCGATGGGCCCAGAAGTTACGACGCTCACCTGGGTTTGGGGGACTGGTTCGAACTCGGGGGGGGCGAACTTTTTTTTTTTCGAATTGAATAAAAACTATTATTTCATCTTAAAAGACATTGAGTGCCAAATAATTGAAAAAGACCAATTTAATGTTTTTAGATGGCAGGTTCCCATTCCATAATTATATGCAGTTATATTAATAAGGTATGCAAGTAAAAGATATTTACTTTTTGTTATTTGGGGGCTACCCCGCAGCTACCATTTCTGTTTAAGTAAAAGAAAATTGGTGTTATTCTCCCCAAAACCAATTTTTTATCAACATTCAATTATGAATAATTGTCACAATAAAATCATGCATATTAAAACATACTTTTGCAATGCCTACATGATTTAATTGCAACATTTTTTGAGTCGATGGGGCGTTAACAATATCCTCATCGAATATTGCTAACTTTCGTTTAAAGTCCCTGATTTTTTTTATCTCCCCCCCCCACCCACCATCAAAATTTTTGGGAAATTTACTTTCACCTCGAGCAAAGTCCCCGCCCGCTTTGCAAAGGTGCGCCGAACAAAAATCGTGCGGGCGTTAGGGGACAGGGCCTAAGAAGACTTTTATTTTTCTAAAGCCCGGACCCTTTTTTTCTTCTTAGCCCCCCTTGGGGGGGGGGAAGTTAGCAATCCGTCGGTCACAGGGGTTAAAGCCAAAAAAAAAGGGCCAGGGGGTTAGGAGAAAAAGGGGTTAGAAGCCGACACCAGATACAGGGTTATAGAAGACTTTTGTCTCTTAAAGTCCGGACCGGTTTGTTCTTCTAAGTCCCGCTTCGCAACGTGTAGCATAACCGTCGGTACCTGGGGCTGAGAAGGCAAAAAAGGTTCAGGGGCTTAGGAGACAGGGCCTTAGAAGTCGACACCCCCCATCTCCCTTCCGCTCGTACTGGGACCCAAAATTTTACTTTCTACTTGAACAATTAGAATTTTTTATTTTTAAAAAGAATTTAAGGAATTTTATAGACATTTTGCCTCGATCTTTGAGAGAAAAAATGCTGATTTTGGATTCCTAATAATTGATATCAAAGTTTTAAAATAATAGTTATTTCCAAAAATTAGATTTTTTGCAATTTTTATTTCTTGTACATGTTCAAATCGAATTAACTACTGGCAAACAAAATATCCTGGACATCCCGGAAATTTTGTGTGCCTTTGTGTTTTTATACTTACACAATTTGACTTTTCACCCTTAACAAAAAACTTTACAACATTACAATTCAACGGGGAAAATTTTTACCAATTCCGAGCAATACAAGGCAGCCCCCCCCCCCCCCCGGGTTAAAACTTAAAAGTATGAAAATCTGTCAGATTTAATTATGTAGGTTTTAAGAAGTGGCGGTAAATATGTAAAACCCCTGACTTAAAATCTAGGGGGGTTTCGGGTTTTTTGGTGCAGTGCCGTCAACCGTTATAATATTCGCCATCAGCCTAGAACATTAAACAACCTTGTGAGGCATAGGACCTTTTTCAAATTAATTGGGTGACGTAGCGAGGTAGCGAGCGAAGCGAGCGAAACGAAGATTCCATTTCACTACCTGGGAAAAAAAAAACCCGGGAAAGTTTTTTTTTTTTTTTTCCTTTTTTTTTTTTTTGTATTTTTGTCTGTCTGTTAAAACGATTCCGGCTAAACCGATTCCCCATTGCGATAATTTTTAAAGAGGGCTTCGAAATCTCTGAACAGGGAACTGCCACGTTTTTGGCGAATTCAAAACCATGAAAAAATCGAATTTTAAAATTTTTTCATTTTTAAAAATTTTTCGTTTCTTAAATTTTTACCGAATTTTAATTTTTTTCCCCTTAAAATTTTTTAAATTTATAATTGGGGTTAAATTTTTCTAACAAATAATTTATTTTCTAGAAAATGCAATTTTTAAAATTTTTTTTAAATTTTTTGCTTATAAAAACCCACAGCTTTATCCATTATAAAATTTTTTTCAAGACTTTAATTTTTGATTAATTTTTTAAAATTTTCCAATCTAATTTTTCGTTAAATTTTAAATTAATTTTTTTTTTTTTTTTAAAAATTACGATTAATTTTTTAAAAAAAAAATTAAATTTTTATTTTTTTATTTTTTTTAAAAAAAAAAATTAACAATTGTTTTTTCACAGAACAAAGAAAACCCGAAAAAATGGCGCCCAATTTAAATTACCTATAAAATTTTAAAACGTTTTCCTTTTTAAAATCGAAAAAATAATTTTTTATTATTTATTTTTTTATCCCCCCCCCCGTTTTCAAAAGGAAAAACAATTGCGGGGTCTTCCCCTTTACCGTACAACAACGGTTAGGGCTTTTTAAAAATTTCAATTTTGCTAATATTTAGTTTTTTTTTTGGAAAACATGGGCCTTTTTTATTAGAAAACTTAAAGTTTTGCTTAAATCCATTTTTTGTGTTTTGACCCAAAATTAAAAAAAAAATCTTAAAAACAGTATGGCAATAAAAATTAAATTTGGGACTATGTTTTCAACCATTTTAAAAGAAAAAAAAACTCAAAGAGAACCCATTTTGTAATGATAAATTTTTTTTAGTTAAATTTTCAAAGATTAAAAAACCCCCATTCAATTTTAATTTAGTTTATTAATTTTTCATTTACAAAAACGTACCAAATTTACTTTAAAAAATAACAGATTTAATCCCCATGTCTTAGTATTTGCCCCCAGAAATTTGATAAATTTTTTTACTTTGAGATTGATAGAACTAGAAAATACAAAACAAAACGACACAGGATAGATAGAGTGATAGATAGTGACTCTTCGATAGCCAAGATGTGACAAAAAAATTTGGTTTAACGCTCAAGTTTTTTTTCATGTTGTTTTAAGTTCGTGCCCTGAAAACGGTGGAGGAATCAAAAATTAATTTTATTTTAAAATTATTTTAAGAAAACAAATTGTATTTTGTCGTTTTTTGTAGAGCATCGGTTTAAAAAACCGAGGATCTGGGTTCGATCCCTCATCGGGGAAAACTTTTACGACAATTGCTTATTCAATATATTGACCTAAAAAGGGCTTTTCTAGGAGACCGGATGTCAAAAACATACTTGCACGAGATGGGGAAAAGCCCCGATCCCTCTCCAAAACGAAAAGAAACGTGAATTTAAAATTGGGGACTCTATTGATAAAAAAAGGGGTTTAAAAAATAGGAAGTACTCAATATTTTTATTTAATGCGGTCTGCTTACCTAAGTTTAAAAAAAACAAAAATACTTATAAGATTCACTTTAGGATGTAATATTTCACAATAACTTCCATTGCGATTGGGGGGATTGGGGATAAGCCTTTCGGATCTAGTGTGGCCACTTAAATTCACTTCACTTCACTTTGGACTTCTTTATTCTTTCCCATATACGGTGCACTCTTGGAGGCGAAAGTCGGAAAGATTGTTAAAAAAATCTGACATAATCAGAAATTAATTCATGTGATCTCCAAAAACTGCGTTTTTTTACGGTTCGGTATTTCACACTTTTCTTACCAACTGTCCCCTTTTCTTTGTAATGTGTAAAACATTGGGTTTATTACATTCGTTCCCAAAAGGGGGGCTCTGTCCAAATAGGGGGGCCCCGTCCGCGCGATCTAGTCATGCGTAAAGGGCCAAAACGGGCGCGAGGTCCCGGTTTGAACACCGCCCGACCGGAAGTCTTTTCTTCCTTTACAAGGTTTTTCAGTCGTTTGGGGTGGACATCCTTTACAATAAATTAAAAAACACAATTCCCAAATAACACCTAAGAGGGACGTTGAATTTCACCCC
The DNA here is from genome assembly GCA_024449915.1 of Sweltsa coloradensis. Taxonomy (NCBI): domain Eukaryota; kingdom Metazoa; phylum Arthropoda; class Insecta; order Plecoptera; family Chloroperlidae; genus Sweltsa; species Sweltsa coloradensis. The sequence goes on along the minus strand of JAMZAV010005383.1, from coordinate 39,482 downwards.
GGACAGGTTTCCCACGAAAATTTTTTAATTTATTTCCTAACTATGATTCTTTTTTTCGTTGTAAACCTAAATAAATCGATTGTTTTCATTTTGATTTTTTACCAGACAACATCCTTTTTTGTATTCATTAAAATTTAAAACGGAATAATTTGATATACCACATTTTTTTATAGTCACAGAGTATACTTGGTAAAATGATAAAAATTTAAAGGCAGCCCACTGTGACTCTCCAGGATTTTTTTTGTGTGAGAGAAAAGGGGAAGGATGGGAAGGGGGTTGGGGGGGGATTCAGATATAAAGGGCCCTACCTTACCCTTGCACACTATTTCTCCTTCTTTAGCTCTTTTCTGAAACCAGTTAAAATGTCGCGAATTGAAGGATTTTCTTATTTTTTTGTGCAGTAAAGATGTCTAAATATAGTGTAGAATGTAACCAGCGTTAAAAAAAATTTGAATAGTACAATTTTGTAATGAAAAAATTTGAAAAAAACTGGGTCTAGTGGGCCTAATCATTTAACTTTTTAAATTAATTTTAAAATTAATTTTGATTATTGAACGAATTTCAAAATGTCAAAAAAAATTTATGTTTGCTATTTAATAAGAGAATTTTTTTACCTTTTAAAAAAAAAAAATACATTTAAAAAAAATATTGAAATTACATATGTTAAGTGTTAAAAATTTGATTTTGCGATTTTTTTGTTTTTGAACCAAAAAATCAATTTAAAGTAAAATTTATTTTAACCAAAGAATCACGGGTTTACAAAAGAGCTGGTTTTTTAATTTTATAATTTTTTCAATTTTTAAAAATAGTAATTCAAAGTATTCCCCCAAATTTCAATATGGCGTAAGATGCTAAATATGGTACAAAAAAAAGATACCAAATTAAAAATTTTGCAATCTTAAAGCTTTCGTAATGAGAAATTCGAAAAAAAACTGGGTCCAAGCAAGGTTAAGTATTTAACTATTAATTTTAAATTTAAAATCTATTAATTAATTAATTTTGTCCTAAATTTTAAAAAGGAGACAATTTTTTGTTTGGATCATTTAAAAATTTTTCCCTATATAAAGAAAAAAATACATTGAAAAATTCCTAGTTAGCATCTTACCCATATTGAATTTGGTTGAATATATTTTTTAATTACTTAGTGTTGAAAAAAAAAAATTATATATTTGTTAAAGAAGCCACTTTTTTGAACACTGTGATTTTCATTGGTTAAAAAAATTTTCATTATCGTTGATCATTTGGTTCAAAAAATAAAAAAATCAGCAAAATCAACATATTTTTAAATATAACTTATGATATTCAAAAAATTTTTTCAAAGAATTTTTTTTTTTTTATAAGGTGAAAAAATCTCCTTATTAATACCCAAAAATGACTTATTTATTGAATTAAAAAAACGGTCAACATTTAAAATAATTTTTTTCAAATTTAATTTTAAATTTAAGTATATTAAGACCAAATGGGGGCCCGTTATTTTCAAATTTCTCTTACAAAAAACACAATTTGCAAATTTTTAAAAGCTTATCACCCCTCATATCACTCATCCATGCTGGGGGACAGCCCCCTTTATCGCACAATTGTGTATAAAACTAAAAAAGTTATGATAGGCCTCCAATTTTTAACATGACTCAAAGTTTTTTAGGGGAGCAAGAGGTATGATTTTTTTCCCCGGGATCTTTCGTGGGAAAAATTTGGGTAAATTGATTGTAATTTGGTAGTAGAAACAAGTTTTTTTTTTTCACTTCCTTTTAGGGTCAAAAGCTATACTGCAGAGGGCGTTGGGGCCCTCGCGACGCCCTACATGTTTTTTAAAAGGGGGTGATTTTTTTTTTCGTTTGCCCAGTGTGATAAAGTACGCTTTTTTCGGCGCGTTGTTGGATGAGCGTAATTGTGCATTTAGATGCCCTATATATGAATTTTTGTTGTTTGTGAAAAAATCATTACAAATGAAAAAATTTTTTTTTTAAAAGAAAAAAATCGTAATTTAAAAAAAGAAAATAAACGTAAAATTGCGATTTTTTATGAAATCATTTTTCGATTGGGGGGGCTGAAATTTTACAGGGAAAGATGCATTTATAACATTAAGGTTCTGTAAAATAAAACATACCATCGGATAAAGCATGATGTGTTATAAATCGAAAAAAGTTTAAAAAAAATCGAAAAAAACGAAAATTGCGATTTTTTATGCAAAAAATTTTTTTATTGCGCTCAAATTTCACAAGAATTACAAATTTTTTAGAATTAAAGGTTTGTTAAACAAATTCAATCGGATAAAACCCCGTGGGTGTTATACAAAAAAATTTTTTTTAAAAACGAAAACAATCGAAAATTGCGATTTTATGAGAAATAATTTTTTCGATTTCGTCAAAAAGTGGCAGTTCTAAGTTCATAGATTTCGAAGGCCTCCCGAAAAATCATCGCAATTGGAGTATCGGGTTTTGCCGGAATGTGAAAAGACACAAAAAAAAGAAAAAAATAAATAAATTATAAATAAAAAAAAAAAAAAATAAGAAAAAAATCATTCCGGATTTTTTTCTCGATTTTATGAAAAAGGAATCTTCGCTTCGCCCGTACGCTATCCGTTAATAAACCTGTCAAATAGAATTTTTTGGGGGAAATAATTGCGTGTCCGAATTTTTGCAGAGACCCTTCTTATATAATACTTTTTCAACATTAAAAAATCCCCTACAATCGGGCTTTTGGGTTCGGCCGCCATATTGGAAAAAGGCGGCCAAAAAATGTTTGTTATCAATATCTTCAAAATTTGTTGGGAAAAGACAAAAGTCGCAATTCAAAAAAAATTCCAATTTTTAATTCCTACAAAAAAGGTGTCTTTTATAGTTTTTTGGAGGGGGAATGGGTTAGGTCCAAATCGTGGTTATACTTTTTCTTATTGGGTTCCAGCTAATTTCCTAATTTTCACGCTCAGCATCAAACAATGCCCGGGAAAAAATAAAAAACCGATTTAAGCACAAAAACTTTTGTACGGGGTTCATGAAAGTTCCATTTTGTATTTAAAAAAACGGTCTGCGAAAAAGGATTTTTTCATTTTCCCGAAAATTTTGGTTTTTTCCATTGTTGGGGATTTCCCCAAAAATCCATAATTGCTGTCCATTTAAGCACTAAAAAGCTTAAATTATTAAATTAAATTAAATAGCAAAATTTTTTTCTTGCCATTGAAATGACTTTAAAATTTATGAGAAAACAACAAATTTAAATCCTATGGCTGTTAATTCCAATATTTTACAATATGAATACTGTTTTTTTTGTGCTTTTTTTTACACTCTTTTTTTTTACATCTTCACTTTTTGTTGAGGTATTGGGAAATTTTCAGCCATATTGGGTTAAAAAATTTTGGGGGTTTTTTTTCATCATTATTTAAGTCATTCAATGTGGGGTAGAAATAATTTTTCCTCCCTGCATTTTTGCTTTAAAATGGACGTCAAATATGCCCTTTTTTAGGAAATCCCAAAATGGAAAACCCTTTAATTCCCCGGGTAAATGCAAAATCCGTTTTTCAGACCTGTTTTTTTAAAAAACTAAAGGAAGCTTTTTATGAAACCCCGACAAAAAATTCTTTTTTATTTTAAAACGATTTCTTACGGAAAAAACCGGGCATTGTTTGATGCTGGGCGTGAAATTTTGGGAAAATTTGTGTACTCCAAAAAGCAACGTATAAAAACCCCGATTTTTTGTTTACGTAAACCCTTGCCCCCCATCAAAACTATAGAAGACACCTTTTTGTAGGGAATTAAATGGGGTTATTATGCCATTGAGATATTTTGCTATTCAAACCAATTTGGGGGATATTTAAACAAAAACTTTCGGCCCCCATTTTTCCAAAATTTGGGGGCCCCCAAGCCAGTCCGGATTGCGGGGAGTTTTAGTATGTTTTTAAAAATATAAAACAAGGAAGGTCTCTGCAAAAATTCAGCGACATCGCAATTTTTTCCCCCCAAACGTCAAATAAGATCTTTTTTGACAGGGTTATAAAAATGCATACAAGTTTTTAGCACCCTTTCCCAGCTGGTCCGGTACGTTTCGAGGGCGTCGGAAGCGTCGCGACGCCCTTAACTTATAAAGGGGCATGACCTTTTAAATCGTGCACCTTTTTTTATTTATTATTTATTTTTTTATTTTTTGTCTCTGTAATTTGTACACTTATACAAAAATTAAAAAAATGAAAAAAGGAAAAAAGGCCCATGTGGCCCATTCCCCGCAGTGATCCTGTTCCATTCTACACATTTAAAAAAAATAAAAAAATAAAATAAAATTTTCTTTAAAAAGGACATAATGATAATGGTGAAATAGATGATAAGTTTATTAATATGATAGTTAAAAATGAAATGAAAATTTTTATAGCCCTATCAAAGATCCATTTTTCTTAGCGGTGGTCGTCAACTATAGTCAATTGGCATTAGGCAACATTTTTCATTTAAGTGATCTTTAAGGCCCTTTTTAAAAAAGCCATCAAGATCCGTGACTCACGAATGTCCAAAGCAGGAGTTCCAAACACTGGGAGCTCTCTAGAAGAATGACCTTTTATAACCAGTGTTGCGCAAAAGGCGGCGCAGCAGCACTCCACTCTTGGGACCCCTACCCAAGAAAACATACCGGTTGTCCATGAAGGCGCTTTAAAAAGGGTTTAACTCACTGTTTACATAAACCCCCTGCCAGTATGAATTCCATCGTTTAATAAAATTACTGTAAAGGAAAAAACACATTTTCCGGACGTTCTTCAGCATTGAGAGAATTACAAAACCCCTATCAAATTTTGTAGCCCGGTTTTGAATACGTTTCGAGTGCCATATTTATTTCCGTGACGGGGCCATGCGGAATTGATATAGTAGTGTAGGACGAATACGTCAGTAAATGTCCTTAGAACTTTTGGCTTGCCTTTAAAGGGTTTCTGTTACAGAAAAAACCCAGTTTTGACTTTTTGATCTTTTGGTTTGCACAGGAAATTCCTTTGAGATGCAGTGTGTTTAGGGCCCCCCAGCTTCATCTGTCGTGTTTTTTCAATTTTATTCCCCTGTACATGGTACCTAGAGTTCGCAGTTAAGCGGATTTAACTTTTTAAAGCAAAAGCTTTTCTTTACGTTTTTAAATTCTGCTGTTTCTGGCGGCACCAAAGTGATTATTTTCATGATGGTATTCGGGAAAATGTAAATTTTTTTAGGGAATATCTTCAAAATTTTGCACCCACCTTGCAGGTCCTGGTACCTTAGGCGCGTTGGGGGTTCCCCCCCCCCACGCCCTATAATGTTGTAAAAGGGGCATGATCCTTTATTCCGTCACCTTTTTTATATAAGTTTGCGGGAAACTGTATTTTTATTAAGTAATACATTCAAAGTTTTTGCACCCATTTGAAGGGCCTGGTACTCTCAGAGTGCGTTGGGGGTGCGCGACGCCCCCATAATGTTTTAAAAGGGCATGATCCTTTTTTCTCTGCACCTTTTTATGATAGAGTTTGCGGTAAAACTGTATTTTTTAAGTATTTTCTTCAAAGTTTTTGCACCATCTTGCGGTCCTGGTACTCTTCAGACGCGTTGGGGGTGTCCGCCCCTATAAGTTGATAAAGGTGCATAACCTTTATCTCGTGCACCTTTTTATGATCGAGTATTGCGGTAAACTGTATTGTATTAAGTGATATTATACAAGGTTTTTAAGCCCACCTTGCTGGTCTTGGTGTGCTGCAATTATGGCGTTGAGGTAGTCGCTACGCCTCGCACAGGTTGCCCAAAATCACGATAGAGCAAAACACGAAATATTCTATGGCTCAGTCACTTTATAATTAATATGTAGTCGCAAGACTCAAGACAAGTGTTCAATCAATGACGCAGGTCATGCAGTTTGTGTTTTATTTGAAACACTAATAACGCGAATAAAAACCTGTTTTAAATTTGGTTACTATGCAGTATTTTTTGTGTCAGTTTGTGTAGTTTTTTATTGTTGCAAGAATGGTATTGGAGCGGGCTCTCATTGTTCCTTTAAATTTTCACAATGTAGCCAACTGTTAGGCGATGTTGATGTTGCAGACTTTTTTTATTTATTTGTTTTAATTCAAATTACTGTGTATAGGCCTAGCCTAAAAAAATAAATTATAATAATTTTGATTTTTTGCCTAGTAGCTTATTAAGCACCATGATTAAGTCGTTTATTAGACAACAAGGCTTTTAGTTAAGTTACCACTTTTTTACGTGTTGTTCACATGCGTAATGGCCGCCGAGAAATGTCATTATGTCATTAGAATTCCTAGCAGACATTGACTCTGCCCTGTTATAGTCAAATAGTTAACCGACACGCTGCACTTTTAAGCATTATAAGGTAAGCTTATTATAAATTGCGTTGATTTTCGTTAAATCTCTTATCACATACAATACTGGCTTACAAAAAGATGAACAATGGCACTAGGTTTGAGTAGGAAATAAACTAATTAAGCTGTGTCTTCTTTGTCAAGACGATAAACAGCCTTTCGTCAATTCTCCAGTAACAGAATCACATGGAAAATTAATCAGCATTATTCACGGTTCTTACGAAGAACCAGTTTATGTATTGTCAGCACTCATTGGCTTGCAATCTTGCCATACTCTTGAGGATAATAAAGTAAGTTGACATAGGAGATTCTTCAAGTACCCTTATCCGCCTTTTGCCTTTCTCGTCGACAACTCTATAAATGTCATGTTTTGTAATTGTTTGTTGTAATGTGAATCTGAACTTGTAACAAGGTAATCGCTGTCAGGCTTCAGAAGGCCACCCTTGCCCTGCATTAGCCTTTCTGCCCTATGGGCATGTAAAATTCATTAATATCAATAATACGGCAGAACTACTAATTCGGCTTTTATTAGACGTGCAAAAACTCGATTTGTAAATAAAAAAAATAATGTACCTTGGTAATGTAGGCTTATACCTACTTTGAAGATATTATAAATGTAATATTTTTCTTTATAATGATGCCATATTAATATTTTCTGTTATTTAAACTGATAAAAAGTTGGTGTTGAGAACTTGTCCATGACGTCGCGACGATCCCGACGTCCTCTGCGGTACTGCGGTGTATGTCCTGATAGGTAGGTGTAAAAAAATTGTAGTGTATCACAAAAAAAACAGTTTACCGCAAAACTATGTGACGAAAGGTGCACGAGATAAAAAATAATGGCGTCACGACGCCGTAGCATGACCTACAAGGAAAGTGCAAAAAAACTTGTATCCTACTACCTAATAGAAAACAATTTACTGCAATACTCTTCCACGAAAGTTGCACGAGATACCTTTTGCTCCCAGACTATTTTGTGAAAGGTTTTCTTGGAGTCTTGGTGAGTGCTGAACTTCGACTTCGGGTTGAATAAGTCCGAGATGATAATATGGCAGCTGGGATATACGGCACTAAAAAGCACTAAATCAGCACTAATGCTTAGAAAGAGTAAGTCTGATCAGAGTCATTGGTTGTGGCTTTAACTTGGCGCCCCCCGGACTTAGGGTTGAGGATTTGCGGCACTAAATAGCACTAAATGCTCACAAAAAATTGGTGAAAAAAAATAAGTAATTAAGCATGAACTTGGTGCCCCTCAGACTTAGGGTTGAATAAGTCCGAAGATATGGCAGCACTAAATCTGGGATTTGCGGCACTAAATAGCACTAAATCAGCACTAAATGCTTACAAAAAATGAGCCTGATCGGAGTCGTGGGGGGGTGCTGCGTGAACTTGGCACCCCCCCGACCTTTGGTTGAATAAGTCCGAAGATATGGCAGCACTAAATCTGGGATTTGCGGCACTAAATAGCACTAAATCAGCACTAAATGCTCACAAAAAATAAGCCTGATCGGAGTCGTGGGGGGTGCCAAGTTCACGGACCTTGTAGCTAGGCCTAACTTGATATCATCATGTACTTCGTATCTCGCAAACCGGTTCTCTAATTTGTTTATGAATTCTACTGGGTGTACCCCATTGAGATTGGCTGTGAATTTAATTTCTTCTTTCGTGAGCTTATCGCTGAGATACTGTTCTCTTTTCCACTTGTATTTACTATTCCGCTCTTCTTCTTGTTCTAGTGTATACATACTACCTGTCATTTTTCTGACTTCATTGATAAGTTCCGATTTAATCTCTTTTAAATCTTTAGTTTGTATTAGTTCGCGTGTACTTTGCATCTCGCGTTGTACTTGTTCGTTGATTTGATGATTGATTGCCTGTTCAACCTGACTCAATTGATTTTTTATCCCTGTAACTTGTTGGCGCATTTCACCCCCTTCTACATTTTGATTCTCTTGTTCCCTATTCAACTCAGTGATTGCTATGGTCACAGTTTTTATTTTTTCCATAACTGTCACTTGTTGCTTATCATGTTTGTCTAACATAACTTGATGATTGTGGATAACCTGTTCTGTGTTATCGATTCTTTTCCCTATTTCATTATCAAAGTGAGCTACTTGTCGGGTTAATGCCTTGGCCTGACTGTCTATTTTACCTTCCAGATTGTCCTTCACACTCTCTATTTTACTATCTAGCACGCTAACCTGGTTATTCACTCCTTTTATCTGTGCTTGCATTTCTTGCTTTTCCTTATCTACTTCTTTTTTAACCTCTGATAATTTTTTTGACATTTCTTCCCTGAATTCCTCGTCTGTTTATCTATTTTTTTCATATGATTGTCGATTTTTTCTGATTGTTGTTGTATTGCTGTTAGCATTGTCTGTTGCATTTCTACTGATTGTTGTTTTTCTGCTGACAGTTGTTTTATTTCTGTTGACATTATCTGTTGTGATTCTGCTGTTTTTTGTTGTGTTTCTGCTAATTGTTGTTGTATTGCTGCTAACATGTTTTGTTGCATCTGTGCCAAAATCTTTTCTAACGACTGGTTGTCATTCTTTTGTTCAAGTGACGTTTGTGCGCTCGTTTCTGTGCTCCCTAGACCCTCATCCTCTGTTGATTTCCCTGTACTATCTACCAACGATTGTGGCTCTGTGATATCTCCTATCATTGTTATTTCGTCTCCTCCTCTACCTTTTATTGGGGACATATCGGTAGTACTTAGAGTTGACTCATCTAGTCTGACTATGTTTATCTCTGTCATGGAAACCTGATTCCCATCCCTCAACACCTCTATCTCTAGCTCCTCTTCTGACATTGACATTATCAAATCAATCTTTTATCTATTCGATTCACCTACAGGCAATAAACAAACTCAATCTAAAAATCTCGGGTCGCACAAGTTAACATTAAAATCAATAAAAATCTCAGGTCGCGGTTTATAATCAAGCAAAATTAATAAAAATCTCGGGTCGCGGTTTATAATCAAGCCCACTGTTGACGCGCCAAATTGTGATGGCTACGGGAATTTATTCTGCTTGCCCGGCTAGGAATATTCCCAAAAAAAATACCTAGTAATTATACTAGCTCATTAGTTCGCACAAGATAAAATTAGAATTATAATTAACAAAAGAATCTCACACTAAATTAGCAATTAAATGGATATCACATTAAAACTCTACTCCAGCGCCTACCTTAAACTGTCCCGTGGATGGGAGTTGTCCCTTGACGCCTCAGCGTCTGCGCGCGCCGGCAACAATGCCTATAGCCTAGGTATGAGTGAATGGGATTGTTGGGAATGCCAAACTACAAAGATACTGCATTTGTAAGTTGAACAATGCCTGGTTCACTATTGAACATTTGTAAATGATGATACAAATAGGTACATTTCCTACCTACCTACGAGCTCGTTATTCCTATCTGTTGCGATTAAAACTAGACAGACATTTATGACATGTTATGATAATTCCTTTAAATACAAATAAATCAACTGATAATTAAAAAGAAAACTGTCTTATGACAGGTACTTATCCTTCTGCCGTTGTATGTATAATCCGTTTATTGTTGTTGATTTTATGATGAGATGATGTAATTAGATGATTTTTTTAGACGCACATTTCACTATTGAAATCACTATCTTGATGCACAAGGGATATATTGCTGTCTTGATGCGGTACGAAGTGATATGGGAGGGCTTTGGTGTATGCAGGTAGCCAGGTACTACTGGCTAGCGTCGATCCTGGGCTGTCAGTATCCCCCTCTGCTCACACGATTGGTCCCCCTTTAGACGAGTATCTCGCAGTTCAATTTATAATTCACATTAAATGGCTTATATTTGCCTATTTAATATGTAGATGACGTTGAAGAATTAATTGTTCTTTTATTATTGTCGGTTTTATAAGCGATGATGATTTTGTTGCTGTCCGTGGACGCGTGTTGGTTAAGCTAACGATACAATTATTGTACTGCACTCTACTGTTGTGACAGTAACGTTTGGTTTGATTGCCGTTGGCAATAAACGTTAAAAAAAGAAAATAACAATTAATTTATTTTCACCGTACATGAAACAGATGTAACAGTGACACTTTGATAACTATTTGCGATAAAAACTGATACAATTTTACTTTTCACCGTACATGAAACAGATGTAGCAGTGACACTTTCACGAATTATTAACCTTAAAAAACTGACACAATTTGCATAAATCCTCTCTTAGACTCTCTCACACTAATCACCAGACCTTCCGTAAATACCGGTTCGGTAACTACTCCGAATGTAGCCCCTATAAAATGTTACCAACGCGACCACATGCTCCGCAAGATGGCACTCGCCAGAGCCTCCATGTTCGACTGCCCTGAGAATCTCTCCGTTTTACCAAAATCCAACTCTGGCCTCTCATGAACACAGTCATCGCCCCTCAGGTTCCACGGAACTGGCCAATTAAATACTCTCTCCTACTCAACTTGAGATCCCTCAACCCATAAGAAAAATGCGTGGACTTCTGCCCTTTGTGTAGGAATCAAGTTAACTCGACCCTTATTATAGGTCTAAAACTAGCTCCAACCTGCGTCGCATTGCAATACCACGAAGTGAGATTAAATCAGAAAAATAGGCCAACACTGCGCTTGACTGAACTAATCTCCTGGACTGAACGTCTCCAAGCCTGCCTAGCTACATGGCAAGTCCTTTATCTAGACTCAGACAACTGTCTCCAGCGAGCATCTCGCCTTTTCACTCGTTTCTATGAAAACAATTATTTATGGTGAACTACGTGCTTGGTCGACTGTTTCCCAGCAAAAATAAGCTTCAACCTGGCTTTTAAAACCTTGAATCTGGCCTTCGATGCATCTAGAAAAATCTCCAGTTGTGAAGATGTTCCTAACTAAATTAATATAAATTAGAATTAATATTGACTACCAAGTGAAATGATACTTTAATTAAATTAATGAAATTATACGGCAGTGGACTATTAATTACCAATTATAATTAAAGTTGACATGCAAATATCATTATGCAAATCTAGAAAAATGAGTTGATATGCAAATTCCATATTGAAAATATATATCTTCAAAGGTTTGAAGTAGCCTACACCCCTTGGCCTTGACAAAACTGTGAAAATGAAAAACTTATAATTTGAAAATGACTGAAACAAGCAAACTGACAAAATGGGTCTGACAAACTGAAAATATTACAATATCAAACTGACGAAAACTAGCAAATTGACAAAACGAAACTGTGAAAATGAAAAACTGACAATATGAAAATGACTATAAAAAGCAAACTGACAAATGTTATTGACAAACTGACAATATTTCAATATCATACTGACGAAAACCTAGCAATTAAAAATGAAACTGTCAAACTGTCAAAATATAAAACCGTAAAATTACAAACTTACAATATGAAAATGACTAAAACTATTAACCTGACAAAATGCAATTGACAATCTGACATTCTTTCAAAATCAAACTGACGAAAACTAGCAAATTGACAAAATGAAACTGTGAAAATGAATAACTTATAATTTGAAAATGACTAAAACAAGCAAACTGACAAAAATGTTATTGACAAACTGACAATATTACAATATCAAACTACGAAAACCTAGCAAAATAACAAAATGAGACTGTCATATTGTGAAAATCAAAAACTGACATAATTACAAACTAACAATATGAAAATGACTAAAACTAACAACCTGACAAAATGCAATTGACAATCTGACATTCTTACAAAATCAAACTGACGATAACTAGCAAATTGACAAAGAAACTGTGAAAGAACTTACAATTTGAAAATGACTAAAACAAGCAAACTGAGTAAATGTCATTGACGAACTGACAATATTACAATATCAAAACTGACGAAAACCTAGCAAATTCCAAAAATGAAACTAAAAACTGTGAAAATGAAAAACTGACAAAATTACAAACTGATAACATGAATATGACTAAAGCTAACAACCTGACTAAATGCAATTGACAATCTGACATTCTTACAAAATCAAACTGACGCCAACACTAGCAAATTGACAAAATGAAACTGTGAAAATGAAAAACTGACAATATGAAAATGACTAGAAACAAGCAAACTGACAAAATGTAATTGACTGACAATATTTCAATATCATACTGACGAAAACCTAGCAAAATAACAAAATGAAACTGTCATATTGTGAAAATGAAAAACTGTCATAATTACAAACTTACAATATGAAATGACTAAAACTAACAACCTGACAAATGCAATTGACAATCTGACAATATTACAAAATCAAACTAACGAAAACTAGCAAATTAACAAAATGAAACTGTAAACGAAAAAAAATCTGACAAAGTGACAAACTAACAATATGAAAATGACTAAAACTAACAACCTGACAAAATGCAATTGACAATCTGACATTCTTACAAAATCAAACTGACGAAAACTAGCAAATTGACAAAACGAACTGTGAAAATGAAAAACTGACAAAATTACAAACTAACAATATGAAAATGACTAAAACTAACAACCTGACAAAATGCAATTGACAAACTGACAATATTACAACCAATATCAAACTGACGAAAACTAGCAAATTATTTGTTAATAATTTGGACGCCGAGGTTACCGTCACAAACGTTGAACCAGCAGTTATTTCTGATCATTTGCCATTTTTGTCTCGTCTTGTTTTTCCACATATGAAATTGAATGACAAACCATCAGGACGTGAGACGTATAACTGGAGGAAGGCTGACTTAAATAAACTTCGTGATAATCTTAATGAGTGTGACTGGGATAGAGTGGACATATTGACAGATGTGAACGACAAGTGTGACTTATTCTATAATCTTTTGAACACAACAATAGCCAAAACAGTGCCGGTGAATAAAGTCAACAACAATAAATATCCAGTGTGGTATGATAAACATGTTTTTGCGGCATTAAAACGCAAGAACAGAGCTCATCAAATGTTCAAAAGAACCGGTTTGGATTGTCATAAAGTTGATCATCAAAATTATAGAACTAACTTCAAACAACTAAAAAACATGAATATCGTCATACCTTCACAACATTGAAGCATAGATTCCAGAAAACCCCAAATTATTGTGGAGCTTTGTCAAGAGAAAAAGTAGATCAAGAAGGATACCTACTGAAGTGAAAAATAATGGTATTACTGCGAAAAGTGTTGAATCGTGCTGCCACCTTTTTTCGGAGTTTTTTTAAAACAACTTTAACTGTGATATTATGATATATATATGATATATTTATCTGTGCTTTAAATGAAGGAACTTATCCCTCTCGATGGAAACATGCTTACGTTACACCCGTTCTAAAGAAAGGAAGAAAAAACTCAGTGACTAATTATCGGCCTATTTCGTTATTAGCCATATTTTCAAAAGTTTTGAAGGTCTCACCTCTAAAAGATTAAATAATCACGTGGCAGACTACATATCACCAAGTCAGCATGGATTTGTGAAAAGGAAATCAACTGTTACTAATCTTGCTGAATTCACCCACGATCTTGCAACGTCCTTAAACTCAGGTGTTCAAGTTGATGCTGTTTACAACGGACTTCAGTAAATCTTTTGACAGTGTTGATCACGATCTTCTCCTATTTAAATTAAAATCCTATGAATTACCGGTAAAATTCATCAATTACTTGAAAGCTACCTTACTGGACGAACTCAGTCAGTTGTCATTGATACAACAAGATCATCTTCTGAAGCGTAACATCTGGAGTACCGCAAGGTTCAATTTTGGGTCCACTACTCTTTACCCTGTTTGTGAATGACATACCGTTTTGTTTTATGTCATCGAGCTGTTAATGTTTGCTGATGACTTAAGATATATCGTCCATACGAAGAGATGCCGACCGTGCCTGCCTACAGTCAGATCTGGACGCGCTTGCAGAGTGGTGCAGAACACGGAAGCTTAATCTTAATGTATCTAAATGTGCAGCATTACGTTTACTACAAAAACGAAACATGTTAAATTTCATATCTACACTCTCAATGATCAGATTTTGGAAAGAGTCACTAAAGTCAAGGATTTAGGTGTCATCATATCTCATGAGTCATGACCTATCATTTCAGAATCACCTTTCTAACATTATTCCAAAATCATTTAGTTTGCTTGGTTTCTTAAGACGAAACTGCTCTAAAGAATTCTCCAAAACCACAATGCAGAAGTTGTACCTCTCTCTTGTAAGGCCTCATTAGATTATGCTAGCTCTATTTGGAACCCATATCAAATCACCAAAATTCAGAATGTAGAATGGGTCCAACAGTGTTTCATAAAACATCAATGCATAAAATGTAACATTCGTTATCATAAGGTAGATTATGCACAACTTTGTAAAGATGCTAACCTAATGACGTTAGAAAACCGAAGGAACTATTCTGGCATGGTTTAAATTTACAAAATTGTAAATAATTTAACAAACACTAGTTCAATTCTAGGCAAATTAAATTTTCATATACCTCCTAAACATACACGCCATCATAAAACTTTTCAACCAGCTCTAAGTCATCTCGACCTCCATAAAAATTCATGCATCAACAGATTGCAGCATTCATTTATATGTAACACCTCTTGAAGGAACAGACATTGATCTCTACTCACAAAATATTTTAAAATTTAAATCTGTGATCACTCAAGCTCTAGGATATTAACATTATAATTTACTCACTAGCTTATTTCCATTAGTCTCTTCTTAAATATGCATTTTTCATTTCTTTTCTTTCAAGAATATCTGTTATTAATTTTCATTGTTAATAATTTTGATAGTTTCACATTTAAATTGATAATTTCAAATATTTTAAAGAGTAACATGTATTATATAATGTATATTGTATATTTTAATGTAAATTCGTTTATGTTTTCTATCCATTAGGCTATGCTATGATTTGCACTTGTGGAGTATTTGTACTCTGTTGTAATATGCATGATAATAAATAAATAAATAAACAAAATGAAACTGTCAAACTGTGAAAATGAAAATCTGACAAAATGACAAAATACAAACTTACAATATGAAAATGACTAAAGCTAACAACCTGACAAAATGTTATTGACAAACTGACAATATTACAATATCAAACTGACGACAACCAGCAAATTAACAAAATGAAACTGTCAAACTGTGAAAATAAAAAACTGACAAAATTTCAAGCTAACACTATGAAAATGACTAAAACAAACAACCTGACAAACTGCAATTCACAATCTGACATTCTTACAAAATCAAACTGACGAAAACTAGCAAATTGACAAAATGAAACTGTGAAAATGAAAAACTTACAATATCAAACTGACGAAAACTAGCAAATAACAAAATGAAACTGTCAAACTGTGAAAATGAAAATCTGACAAAATGACAAACTTACAATATGAAAATGACTAAAACTAACAAACTGACAAAATGCAATACACAATCTGACATTCTTACAAAATCAAACTGACGAAACTAGCAAATTGACAAAATGAAACTGTGAAAATGAAAAACTGACAATTTGAAAATGACTAGAACAAGCAAACTGACAAAATTTTATTGAAAACTGACAATATTACAATATCAAACTGACGAAAACAAGCAAATTAACAAAATGAAACTGTCAAACTGTGAAAATAAAAAACTGACAAAATTTCAAGCTAACAATATGTAAATGACTAAAACTAACAACCTGACAAAATGCAATATACAATCTGACATTCTTACAAAATCAAACTGACGAAAACTAGCAAATTGACAAAATGAAACTGTGAAAATGAAAAACTTACAATTTGAAACTGACGAAAACTAGCAAATTGACAAAATGAAACTGTAAAATGAAAAACTGACAGTTTGAAAATGACTAAAACAAGCAAACTGACAAAATGTTATTGACAAACTGACAATATTACAATATCAAACTGACAAAAACTAGCAAATTAACAAAATGAAACTGTCAAACTGGGGAAGTGTAAATCTGACAAAAAGACAAACTTACAATATGAAAATGACTAAAACTAACTACCTGACAGAATGCAATTGACAATCTGACATTCTTACAAAATAAAACTGACGAAAACTAGCAAATTGACAAAATGAAACTGTGAAAATGAAAAACTTACAATTTAAAACTGACGAAAACTAGCAAATTGACAAAATGAAACTGTAAAATGAAAAACTGACAGTTTGAAAATGACTAAAACAAGCAAACTGACAAAATGTTATTGACAAACTGACAATATTACAATATCAAACTGACAAAAAAAAATGAAACTGTCAAACTGGGGAAGTGTAAATCTGACAAAAAGACAAACTTACAAATGAAAATGACTAAAACTAACTACCTGACAGAATGCAATTGACAATCTGACATTCTTACAAAATAAAACTGACGAAAACTAGCAAATTGACAAAATGAAACTGTCAAATGAAAAACTGACAAATTGAAAATGACTAAAACAAGCAAACTGACAAAATGTTATTGACAAACTGACAATATTACAATATCAAACTGACAAAAACTAGCAAATTAACAAAATGAAACTGTCATATTGTGAAAATGAAAAACTGACATAATTACAAACTTACAATATGAAAATGACTAAAACTAACAACCTGACAAAATGCAATTGACAATCTGACATTCTTACAAAATCTAACTGACGAAAACTAGTAAATTGACAAAATGTAACTGTGAAAATGAAAAAATGACAATTTGAAAATGACTTAAACAAGCAAACTGACAAAATGTTATTGACTAACTGACAATATTACAAAATCAAACTAACGAAAACTAGCAAATTAACAAAATGAAACTGTCAAACTATGAAAATAAAAATCTGACAAGATGACAAAATTACAATATGAAAAAGACTAAAACTAACAACCTGACAAAATGCAAATCACAATCTGACAATCTTTCAAAATCAAGCTGACAAAACCTAGCAAAATAACAAAATGAAACTGTCATACTGTGAAAATGAAAAACTGACATAATTACAAACTAACAATATGAAAATGACTAAAACTAACAACCTGACAAAATGCAATTGACAATCTGACATTCTTACAAAATCAAACTGACGAAAACTAGCAAATTGACAAAACGAAACTGTGAAAATGAAAAACTTACAATTTAAAATGACTAAAACAAGCAAACTGATAAATGTCATTGACAAACTGACATTCTTACAAAATAAAAACTGACGACAACCTAGCAAAATAACAAAATGAAACTGTCATATTGTGAAAATGAAAAACTGTCATAATTACAAACTTACAATATGAAAATGACTAAAATTAACAAACTGACAAAATGCAATACACAATCTGACATTCTTACAAAATCAAACTGACGAAAACTAGCAAATTGACAAAATGAAACTGTGAAAATGAAAAACTGACAGTTTGAAAATGACTAAAACAAGCAAACTGACAAAATGTTATTGACAAACTGACAATATTACAATATCAAACTGACAAAAACTAGCAAATTAACAAAATGAAACTGTCAAACTGGGGAAGTGTAAATCTGACAAAAAGACAAACTTACAACATGAAAATGACTAAAACTAACTACCTGACAGAATGCAATTGACAATCTGACATTCTTACAAAATAAAACTGACGAAAACTAGCAAATTGACAAAATGAAACTGTGAAAATGAAAAACTTACAATTTAAAACTGACGAAAACTAGCAAATTGACAAAATGAAACTGTAAAATGAAAAACTGACAGTTTGAAAATGACTAAAACAAGCAAACTGACAAAATGTTTTTGACAAACTGACAATATTACAATATCAAACTGACAAAAACTAGCAAATTAAAAAATAAAACTGTCAAACTGGGGAAGTGTAAATCTGACAAAATTACAAACTTACAATATGAAAATGACTAAAACTAACTACCTGACAAAATGGTATTGACAAACTGACAATATTACAATAACAAACTGACGAAAACCTAGCAAATAACCAAAATGAAACTGCCAAACTGTGAAAATGAAAAACTGACAAAATTACAAACTAACAATATGCAAATGACTTAAACTAACAACCTGACAAAATTCAATTCACAATCTGCATTCTTTCAAAATCAAACTGATGAAAACTAGCAAATTGACAAAATGAAACTGTGAAAATGAAAAACTTACAATTTGAAAATGACTAAACAAGCAAACTGATAAAATGTTATTGACAAACTGACAGTATTACAATATCAAACTAACGAAAACTAGCAAATTAACAAAATAAAACTTAAAAATAAAAAAAACTTTCGTTTTGGGGGGGAAAATGATTTTAAAAAACAAACTGAAAAAATGGTTTGACAAACGCAATTTTAAAATATAAAATGACAAAACCCTAGCAAAATCAAAATAAAAACTGTCATACTGTGAAAATAAAAAATGACTAATTAAAAAACTAAAAATATGAAAATGACTAAACTAACAACCTGACAAAATGCAATTGACATCTACATTCTTAAAAAATAAAAATGACGAAACTGCAATTGACAAAACAAAACTGTGAAAAAAAAAAATTTTACATTTGAAAAAAAAAACAAGCAACGGTAAATGCATTGACGAACTGCATTACAAATCAAACTGAAAAAAACCCCTAGAAAATCCCAAAAAAAGAAACAAAAAACTGTAAAAAAAAAACTGAAAAAATTAAAAATTACAACATAAATAGGACAAACCCAAACAACCTGAAAAAAATGAAATTGCAATCTGACATTTTTAAAAAAATCAAACTGACGACAACTAGCAAATTGAAAAAATGAAACTTTTTAAAATGAAAAACGAAATTTGAAAATGCTGGGAAAAAGCAAACTGAAAAAAAGGTTTGAAAAAACGACAATTTCTTCATACTGACGAAAACCTAAAAAAAATTTAAACAAAATAAAAACTGTCCCAAATGTGAAATATAAACCCCGTTTAAAAAATTACAAACTTACAATAGAAAATTACAAAAACTAAAACCTGACAAAATGCAATGAAATCCTGAAATCTTTAAAAATCAAACGACGAAAACTAGCAAATTTGAAAAATGAAACTGAAAAAATAAAAAAACTTTTTAATTTTTGAAAAAACTGAAAAAAGCAAACTGAAAAAAGGGTCGAAAAAAACTGACAATTTTACAATAAAAAACTGACAAAAACCTAGAAAATTCAAAATGAAACTGTCAAACTGGAAAATAAAAAACCGAAAAATTAAAAAATTACAATATGAAAATGCCCTAAAAACTTTTACCTGAAAAAATGAAATTGAAAATCTGCCCATTGGGGTTCAAAAAAAAACTGACAAAATAGAAAATTGACAAAATAAACGGGAAAAATAAAAAATGACAATTTGAAAATTACTAAAAAAAGAAAACTGACAAAATGTTTTTGCAAACTAAACAAATTAAATATCAAACTTACAAAAAACCTAGCAAAATAAAAAAAAATGAAACTGTCATACTGAAAAATGAAAAAACGACATAATTAAAACTAACAATATGAAAATGACAAAAACAAAAAAACCCTGACAAAATGAAATTTTGACAATCTGACATTTTACAAAATCAAAACGACGAAAAATAGAAAATTTGAAAAAAACGAAACGTGAAAATGAAAAACTTACAATTTGAAAATTTACTAAACAAGAAAAACTGAGAAAATGTCATTGACGAACGACAATTTTAAACAATATAAAAACGACGAAAACCTAGAAAATCCCAAAAATAAAAACTAAAAACGTAAAAATAAAAAAATGAAAAAATTACAAACTAAAACATGAATATGACTAAAGCTAAAACCCTGAAAAAATCAATTGACAATCTAAATTTCTACAAAAAAAAACTGACGAAACTAGAAATTGCCAAAATGAAACTGTGAAAAGAAAAATGACAAATAAATGCTAAAAAAAAGAAAACTGAAAAAAATGTTTTTGACAAATGAAAAATTTTTCAAACATACTGACAAAAACCTAGCAATTAACAAAATGAAACCTGTCAAACTTGAAAAATTAAAAAACCTTTAAAAATTCAAATTTACAATATAAAATGAAAAAAACTATAACCTGACAGAATGAAATTGACAATCTGACATTCTTTCAAAATCAAACTGACGTAACTAGAAAATTTTGACAAAATGAAACTGTGAAAATGAAAAACTGCAATTTAAAAAATTTAAAACCAAACGACAAAATGTTATTGACAAACTGACAATATCAATATCAAACTACAAAACCTAGAAAAATACAAAATAAAACGTCATCTGTGTGAAAAACGAATAATTACAAAAAAACAATAGAAAATGACTAAAACTAACAACCTGAAAAAAGAAATTAAAATTGAAATTCTTAAAAAATCTAACGGGAAAAAACTAGCAAATTGACAAAAGAAACTGTAAAAAATAAAAAAACTTAAATATGAAAATGATAAAACAAGCAATGACAAATGTTATTGAAAAACTGAAATATTACAATTAAACTGACGAAAACTAGAAAAAAATTTTAACAAAATGAAACTCCCAAATTGTGAAAAAAAAAATCTGACAAAATGATAAACTTACGATTAAAATGACAAAAACTAAAAAACCCAGACAAAATGCCAATTTGACAATCTCCCTTTTTAAAAATCAAACTGCAAAAATAGCAAATTGAAAAAATGAAACTTTGATAAAAAAAAGGACTTTTTGAAAATCATTAAACAACAACTGACAAAAGGTTTTTAAATAACTGACAATTTTCAAAATAAAACTAACGAAAAACTAGCAAATTTAAACAAAATGAAACGTCAACTGTGAAAAAAACTGAAAAAGTGACAATTTACAATAAAAATGACTAAAACAACAACCGACAAAATGAAATTTGAAATCTATTCTTAAAAAATAAAACTTAACGAAAACTAGCTTTTGACAAAATAAAACTGTGAAAATGAAATACTGACAATTTGAAAATGACTTAAACAAGAAAACTGACAAAAGGGTTTGGACAAACTGACAATATTAAAATATCAAACTGACGAAAACCTAGCAAATTAACAAAATGAAACTGTCAAACTGTGAAAATAAAAATCTGACAAAATGAAAAACTTACAATATGAAAATGACTAAAAATAACAACCTGACAAAATGCAATTGACAAACTGACAATATTACAATATCAAACTGACGAAAACTAGCAAATTAACAAAATGAAACTGTCAAACTGAGAAAGTGTAAATCTGACAAAATGACAAACTTACAATATGAAAATGACTAAAACTAACAACATGACCAAATGCAATTGACAATCCGACATTCTTACATAATCAAACTGACGAAAACTAGCAAATTGTCAAAATGAAACTGTAAAAATGAAAAACTGACAATTTGAAAATGACTAAAACAAGCAACCTGACAAAATGCAATTGACAATCTGACATTCTTACAAAATCAAACTGACGAAAACTAGCAAATTAACAAAATGAAACTGTCAAACTGTGAAAATAAAAAACTGTGAAAATGAAAAACTGACAATATGAAAATGACTAGAAAAAGCAAACTGACAAAATGTTATTGACAAACTGACAATTTCAATACAAATGACGAAAACTAGAAATTAACAAAATGAAACCAAATTGTGAAAATGAAAATCTGACAAAATGACAAACTTACGATATGAAAATGACTAATGCTCTCTTTATTTCCATATTATATTTCTTCTAGGCTTGATAGTTTCTCTGGTGAATAGAGAATTTTCCTTTGACATTAGCAGCCATGTTTCTTATTTATGTCGAAAATGCAGTTCACAGGGCGATATAAATAATGGCACCAAGAGTTGACCACGAGATGTCGGTGAAAGAGGTATCTTTCAGACCTCTTGATTTATATATGACCCCGGCTGTACATACATCAAGATGGAACGGGACAAAATGCCAGATGGCATGGATCGGAGGGAACAGGAGTCCTGTCTCTACTGGCTAACTAGAAAACACATGATGACATGAAAAATGTCAATTGTGGGCATATGAAAAGAAGAAGAAAAAGACACAAATTTTTATTTATTTTGATTCAGAAATTTGCAAAAATAGGCGTTTTGGTTTATTTCTTAAATCAGCTTTAACCTGCTTATTTTTTGTTCCACATAGATACTAGAGCATAGTATCAATCTAAAATGGCTATTTACAACATCGTGTCATGAAACTGTGTACACATATACACGCAAACACACAAAAATATGCCTTCCAAAATCACACTCTTTCTTGGTTATCACCATATTTTGACCAAAACACTTGCCCAAATTACAAAACAAAATATAGAGGATAGTATTTCTTATGGGAAAGTTTTGCCGATGGGACCAAGCTCGAAAAATACCAAGTTAACAATTTTGTTCGTATCATGGTGGACCCAATAATTTTTGTGTTAGTTTCTAAATTCATAACTAGTTAGACAGAATATAATTTTTTTTTTAGTTTAGCGGGTGAATACCCCTTTAAGAGGAATATTAACTTGAGTTATGTTGATTATTATTTATTACCACAAAATATCCATAAGTGAAAAATAACTTGCTAAAGACAAGATGAGTCCCTTTAATTCCCCTTTGGGCCAGATCATCGGTGTACCAAAATGGGTTTTTAATCGATTTGTCTCACTGTGGAAAGTGATTTAAAAAATGACTAGCAAGTTTTAGAGATATGAGAATGATTTGAAAATTGATAAGATGTTTCAACATTTTGTATTAAGAGGTTTTTAATTAGCAAGTTTTAAAGATATTTGTAGTTGATGTAGGTAGTAATTGATGTAGAATGTTTTTAATATGTTTTATAAATATTATGTGGTGGTAATTTAATATAGTATAGTTTTTAATATGAAACGAACACTTTTGTAATGTGGTGATATTGTGTACCAAGAGTAACAGGTAACAAAAGTACTACATATTAGACCGTTAGGTGGCTCTTAACCCCCCCTCCCCCCCCCCTCGAACTAATGCTACCATATGTTTTCTTAAAGGAAATTAATCGTTCTTTCCATTTCTGCCTGTTTGCCAATTGGCAGCTGGGGCGTTTAGACGGTAGGGGTGTCCAAAGTCACATATGCAAATATATGTTAAAATATTTTTTCTAATGCAAATTAATCTTCATTTTATAATTTGATTGCAAGACCTAACATTATACATGATGTCGAAACATAATACACCTACTGATTTGCTATATGTATACACAGGGTTGTCCAAAACGTCACAAAATAGTATGAAACTTGTGGCGGCCATTCTTTCATCTGTACGTATATAACCCCCTCGAACTTATAACAGTGTGTGTTTTCTCACAGCTGAAACTATGTTCTTCTCATGCATGCATGTTTGTCAGTTAACATCTGGGGCGTTTAGACGATAGGGGTGTCCAATGTCTCATATGCAAACATATGTTTATATATTTTTCCTAGGTAAAGTTTATCTGCATTTCATAATTTTTTTGCACAACCTAACATTGTGCACGATGTACAACCCTAAAGCAACAATTACGGATTTGTTTATGGTATATACAGGGTTGTCCAAAAAGATATATGATGTTATGCAACATATAGCAGCCTTCTTACATATGTTAATCATCCCCTCGAACTAAAAAAGGGCTATGCTCTTATAGCTGAAACTACATGCTTTTTTCACAAATGCATATTTGTCATTTGGTAACTGGGACGTCTATATTTTAGGAGTATCGTGTAGGAAGTTACAATTATACTAAATGATTGAATATTTCGTGTGTTGCAAGTTGATCAACAATATTTATTCATACTTATTTAAATGTTTGAATTTCAAACCGCATGAACGCCGTTGCACGGTGAAAATGTTTTCTATCATTTCATTGTGTATTTTACTATTTTCTGTTATTATTCACAAGGTTGTCCAAAATCTCCAGTAAGAATATGCAGCTTGTGGCTTTCTTTCCAGATGTACATTTGAGTATACTTTTAAAGCTAATAGGGACGCATAAATTGTTTTAGAATGATACACATTTATTTCACATTCAACCCTGTTAATAGTATGCACAGGGAAACTAGTCAAAATAGATGGGATGCAGAAAGTCTGTGGGCCTACTATACGGCAGAAAGAACCATATTCGGAGAGTTTGCAATGGTTTATATTAAAAGTCAGTAGCTCGTTCTTATCCTCTTGATCACGTACACCCTCGAACTGAAGTAAATGAAGGGATGGGTGTAGTCGGGGCGGTATTCTAAGCCCCTGTCTCCTAAGCCCCTGGACCTTTTTTTGGCTTCTAAGCCCCTGTGACCGACGGTTGTGCTACACGTTGCGAAGCGGGGCTAAGAAGACAAACCGGTCCGGGCTTTAGAAGATTAAAAGTCTTCTTAGGCCCTGTCTCCTAACGCCCGCACGAAAACCTTGTTCGTTTCCATGAGCCGGCCATTACAGATAAGAAATGATAACGAATTTTTAAGTGTTTATTATTATCGATTTTTGGATGAGCGAAGCGAAGACTTCAATTTCACCGACCCCCCAAAAAATTTAGCTCGTGTGTTTTTTTTTTTTTTTGTTTTTTTTTCTGTCTGTCTGTTTAGTAAGTAAGTAAGTAAGTAAGTAAGTAAGTAAGTAAGTAAGTAAGTAAGTAAGTAAGTAAGTAAGTAAGTAAGTAAGTAAGTTTTATTTCCACACACATAGCATATAACATTATAATAATTAACACTTTGTGATGACCTCTAAGAATATATTGTCTGGAATAAGTATTTATTTACTTATTCCTAAACAAATAAACTTTGTTATTGAGGTGTTTGGAAAGGTACAATTTGCTGTATCAAGCAGGATGCAAATTGAGATATACTCCGTCACATTTCTATCCTAAAAATAAGTTACTTGATAATTAATGCCTTAGTGTTAGTTTGTACATATCATAACAATTTTACTGTTGGCTATTAATAGAATTTGAGTGCCTCGTATAATAAGAGAATACGAATGAAAAGAGAGAACAAGTATTTGTCTAGTTTTTCTTGTGGGCCGAGATTGGTTTCAATTTAAGGCAGTACATAAAACAAAGATAAGACATAAGGGACAAAAAAGGCAAACAAATATTAATATAATAATCAGACTTAAATGAATCTATAGAAATAAGACAAACTATAAGACAAAATTTAAAACACAAGACAAAGAAATGGGCTTACCATACAATATATCTTAGCCTATTTGTGGAATACAAACATAATAATAGTACAATATATCTATATCTATTAGGCCTATTTAGGATTGTAGTATAAAGATAGGCCTAACATTGTTATAGTAGTTTGTCCTTCAAAAATTCCTCAATAGAGTAATATGCTTTGTTACATAAGAGTTGTTTTAGTTTGTTTTTTAAAAATGCTCATATTAGAAATGGCTTTTAGACTTGTCGGTAGCTTGTTAAATAATTTAGAACTTATATAATTGGAGTTAAGTTGTGTGTTCGCTCTCTACCGGGAATACGGCATATGCGATCTTGATTGCAATTATCTCCACAACTGTGAGCGTAAGAGAAACTGTTACGTTTTAGAATCACCGGGGGATCCTCCTAGCTGCTAGTGTCTTTTATTGCAATTATCTCCACAACTGTGAGAGTTTGAGGGAACCTTCGAAATCTCTGAACTTAGACTTGCTACGTTTTTGGGTACAATCGAAGAAATATTTCTCATGAATATCGTACTTTTACGATTTTTTTTTTGTTTTTAGTGCGATATTTTCGTGACATTTGGACCGATTCTGACCAAACGGGTGGGGATACAACGTTCATATTTCACATGGACATTAATGTAAGGGTGATGTATTGACTTTTGAAAGAAAAAGTTGAAAAGTTAGCCAGAATCTATAGAAATAAAGGTTTTAGTTTGAGTTTTTTTAGGTGTTAAATATTAAAACCTTTATTTCTATAGATTCTGGCTAACTTTTTCAACTTTTTCTTTCAAAAGTCAATATATCACCCTTACATTAATGTCCATGTGAAATATAAAAGTTGTAGCCCCACCCGTTTGGTCAGAATCCGCACAAATATCACGAAATATAGTTTTATATCTTTCGCACAGCCTTGTATGAAAAACTTACACATGAGTATATTTTTCTACCATTACCCAGCCTTGTTACAAACAACAAGAATCCACACAGACCTAAGGATTGCTTTTATGGGACCTTGTTAATAATGTTTTTTTATTACATTTTAAATTAAATATTAAAATTTGATATTAAAAAGCTCCTCCATCAAACCGCGACTAAAAAAAGCGTTTGCGAAGCTTCCTAGTTTTGAACTTAGTACCCACATGACATGAAGCATAAATTTATGTCAAGCTGATTAAAGGACAATACAAGAACATTAGGGTTTTGTGGTAGATGTCTGAATTTTGAACTGGATTACTCCGAACAAATATTCTAAGAAAAATGCCTCGCGTTCCATGACAAAATTCGTCCGTTAAGGGGGTGGAAGGTGTTGAAAAAGGCATTTTTTAAAAATTCGAAAATCAATTATCCAACTAAATTTAATCCTTAGATTACAAAATTAATCAGATGTTGTATATAAAAGTCCAAATATTATTTAAAAAAAATACATATTCCCATATAGGTATATCTAAACCATATTTTACACAAACCCTTTGAACTTTTATTAACAAATTTTCTCACTGTGCTGGGGGGATTGTCCTACCCAGACGTGTGTGGTGGGTTTGTGATAGGGCCGTGAATTTTCCCTAAAACTACTCAGAAAAATTGTTCTCTAAAAAATGGCTTAAGGTGTCGCCCTCAACAAAGTTTCTTGATTATAGGAGAAAAAGGGGTGTACTAAAAAGTGGTTGATACAATAAACATAAATACATCTTTTATTCAAATAATAAAATTAAGACGCCAAATTAACATTTATTGTAATTAAGATCTAAAGTTTAATTAAAAAAAAAAAAAAAATTCACCATATATGTAGACTCCTGATCAATGAATGCCGCCCTGACCCGGCTTTTCCATAAATGTACTCAATATTTAGCGACAAAGTGTATCGTGTGACCACTTGTTTTGGTCCCAAATTAGTCCAATATTAACGAATTAGGACGAAAAGAACATTTTGCAACTGCCTTGGGTACATTTTTCACAGCAGGTGAGACTTTGACTTGGGCATTTTCACACATTTACTCCAAGATTAACGAAGTGTATAGTGTGACCACTCGTTTTGGGTCCTAAACCAAATTATGCCAATAAACACGATTATTAACGAAAATAAGTATTTGAAACACCTTGGTGACTTCTTATACGCATGGACTTTTACCCCCCTTTTTTTTGTTCACAATTTACTTCAAAATAACGACACAGTGGTATCGTGTGACCAATCGTTTTAATCCCAAATTATGTCATAATAACGAATTTAAGACGATTTTTTTCTGTAACGCCTTGGGCCATATTTTCACCGCAATGACTCTGAGTCCATTTTCCTAACAATAGCGTCAAATAGCCTATAGTTTACCTGAACAATTTGGTGTTCTGTAGTCGTAGTGTTCAACAGACAACCCTATTGGATCAAAATAGTAACATTCATGAATGGTGTGATCAGTAACTGTGAATACTGGCCGCTTTGACTAACGCTAAATAATATAGCCACGTTTGATGGATGAGTATTTTTTTGGTCAATCGATTCCTCCTTTTATTATTGGTCTTCATACTGTTTTCTTGTTTATAAGTAACGTTTTGAATAAGATCATGAATTGGTAATTAGTTATATAAACTTGTCAAAATTAAATCTTCTTTAAAAGCACAGTTTTGTTGATGTAACTACAAAAGGTATGCAGTATACATTTATTTTATTCGTGCCCGGGACAGGTCGTAGATTTTTCCACACATTTCCGAATTTAATAATTTTCATTTAGATTTCTATTCGAGAAAACAAGTAACACTACGCAGCCAAGTGGTCGAACCAGCGAACTATTATGTCCGGGGGTACTGATCTCGGAACATCATGCAAACGTAGGGGTTTCTCACAGATATCCCTACGCTAACACAAAGAAATAATGTTCGGTGCCACAGTGCTCATCACAAGAAAAACATACTATATATAACATTTCATATTTATTTCCGAATGATACAAAATGATAATGAGTGGAAAAGGGTACTGTTATTGCGTACCAATCACTACAAACACATGTGTGTCCTGGCAGTCTGACTTTGGTGGTCTCGAACAGCATTGTTCTGCTTAGTAAATAGGCTTTATACTACCGCCCGAGTTTATTTTTCTGGCAATTTTAATATTATGCACAAACGTTTAAAGGTGGGGTAAACATTAAAACGTTTATACAATTTTGTTGGGGTACAAACATAAACTTGTTGGTTTTACCTACTAGGCTCCTTGGTGTGTCTAGCCGGGGTCATGATTCCTGACACTGGTCAAACTAGGAATATCCTACATAAAATTCAAATCGCCAACTAAATCATTATGACAGTTTTTAAAATATTTGGCCCGTAGTCCTACCGGTAAACTACATGCTATTTGTAATTTGGAGGAGGCACGTTCCTTGTTTAATAATTGGCCTGGGACGACACTTTAATGGGCCCTCACTCCGCGGCTACAATGTTCGTATTTAAATGTGAATTTAATGGTTTTGGCGCGGAGCTTTTACAGGATGTGACTTTTTTATTACTGAGAGTAAAATCAATCGTAAGGGTCCAGCCTTGTCACGAGATCATTCTGCACTATTCGTCGTAACGTCATCGACGTACCAACCCACCTACCATATAGGCTTAATAGGTTTTCCAAATTCACTGTGCATTGTTGGCGAAGAGGTGCGCGTTAGTGCTATTCGAAAGGTCTCAGTTCACATCTACGTTCGGGTCGTGTTTTTTTTTTTTTACTGTTCTAGCTAGACATATGTTTTACAACAGCAAATGATTTTATTACATTCGGTCGGCCTCGTCGCGGACGGCAATTCTACGTCAAAGATAATAAAAGTGTTGGGAAAGTGGTTTAGGCCTATGTGAAGTAATCGCACTTCATGTAACAAACACAAATGGCGTGCTTAATAATTACGATTGTGAAATATTATCACTGCATTTTTCGAACGTGCAAACTGACCTCCAGACCTATTACGCTTCCATAGAGGTGTGTATGTTTTTTTCCCCCCCCTAATTCGTTTTGTGGAAATTGGTAAAAAGTGGTGTCCTATTTTTTTTATTGTTTTTCGTATTTCCTTCCGCATTGCATAAGTGATATAATCAATCGTACATTACTTAAAAAATAAAATTCCATAGTGAATTGGCAATAATAAGTGCATAGTCACCCCAGTTTTTATCTCGCATATACCAACCCTAGTGCCTTGCTCCTGCCAGAAGTTTAAAAAAACGTGGAAACACATTCTATTCTAGCACTATTTAATCAGAAGAAATCATTTTTTTTAAATTGCAAGTATTGTTTTCGTTTTAGCTTGCTTTTTATCGGCAGGTATTTTTAGTGAAAAGTGACCAAGAAGTACGAATAGAATTAACTGTGTTATTTTGACGCAAATACAGAATATGGTTTTAATTTACCCTTTGGCCGTGTTTTATTTGGATTTAATTAAATAAAACCAAAACACACAACCTCTACTCATTCATACACAGCTGCAACAGCCTGTACATCACTGTAGGCCACTACATTCATAGTTTTTGCCATCATTGGCCTGTTGGCACCAACAAAGCTGATGTGGTTTTGCAGCATTAAAAACTACTTCTCCCTCAATAAATGTCCGCGATCCTTCTTCCAATCCAGAATGGCTGCGAATACTAACAAGTGTAGTTTACTTCCCATTTTTAAGGCGTTACAAAAACCACCTTTTAACTAGGTTTTCAAACGTTATTACATGTATGGACTATGCGGTTCCTGCTAGACTATTCTACCCCCGAACGGAGCGGCCATATTGACGAACGGGCGCGCGCTATCTCCATTCTCTTGTTTCCTCGTATTGAGTTATTTACACAAGGAACTATTCACAGTAGACCCGGGAACGAGGCCCTCTGCAATGGTAACAAAGGCATATTGTTATG
Source organism: Sweltsa coloradensis (assembly GCA_024449915.1). Lineage (NCBI taxonomy): Eukaryota > Metazoa > Arthropoda > Insecta > Plecoptera > Chloroperlidae > Sweltsa > Sweltsa coloradensis. The sequence continues at coordinate 9,205 of JAMZAV010005383.1, read as the reverse complement.
AAATTTGACATTGCCTGTAATAAACAACTGATACAAACGCTAACGGGAAGCTTATTGCCAGGGCTATCCATCGCTGTATTTAATAGCTAAAGCCCTAGCGGATACTATTCAATTTCTCCTCATGGCTTGGGCATTTACCCCATATATGGCGAAATGGGCTGTTTATTAAGCCACTATTCACAAAAAGGGGTACAAAAAAGATATGGTAACTACAGACCATAGCTCTGCTAACATATTCTCAAACATGTTAGAAAAGCTTTTTCTTAAAAAACTCTTAACGGAATTTCCTTGATACTACATCACATTCTTTATGTGGAGGAACAACACGGGTTTAGGAGAAAATATTCAACCACTTCAGCAACCTTCAACATAGTTCATAAATCAGCTGGAGCTTTAAAAAACATAAAAAGAGGTAGCAGTGATTAATGTGTGGACTTTCCAAAGCTTTCGATCCATTGACCATAAATATTTTAATTGAGAAATTGGACTTTTTATGGTATCAATGTATTCCCCGTCCAATGGCTAAAGTCAATATTGTTGTATAAAGCAAATGGTTCAAGTTACAGAATTGTAAATCTAAAAAGAATCTATCATGGGCAGAAATACGTAATGGCGTGCCCAAGGGTCCAATTTAGTGCCTATCTTTTTCAGTTGGTACATAAATGATCTACCTGGACAAATAGAAGATGAACTTTTAGCATAGTTTATACTATTTGCAGACGATCAGTGTGGTTATTACAGGAAAGGTGAGGCAGATTAATAGCAAATATTAAATTTATTCTTAGCACGTACGAGGAATGGTTTTGATCCCATAAACTTAAATTACAACGGTCGCAAAAACCACCGAATGAGATTTCAACTGAAGGCAACACTTAATGAAATACAAATTCATTTACAATCAGTGTACATTTATACTGTATAACCCTGTCGTTTACTCGGGATTACTATGATTTAGACTAAATTGGGGAAGAACACTTCAACACTAGGCAAACGTTTTGAGATCATCATGTTATGCACTTAACGAAACTGTCACATCAATGGATTTTTACCCTATCTCAGAATATCTTTTTTTTGCAAACGTAATCTATTATCCTATGGTATATTAATTTGGGGGTGGTCTAACATTTGCTCAAGAAACATATTTAAATGCTCAAAAAATGCTGTCGAGATAAATTTAGGTCGAAAAGTTATAGATCATCTTGGCAGAAAACTTTTTGTTTTTTGGCATCTGAATATATTAAGCCGTACGCTTCTTATACTTTCCCTCTTCTGCGAAGATTCTTAATTTGTCGAAAGATATCCATCTCATTGTAACAAATCCAGAAAACAGTATTTATACATAACCAGAATACAAGATTTAACGGTAATTTACACCAAACCCAACACAGACTCAACATATCAAACAGAGACCCAGTTACAGCTGGTGTTATTTCTTTTTAACAATTTACCAACTGAAATTAAAGACCTCAACTAAATATAGACCAAATTTAAAATAAAACCGTTAAACAATATCTATTTTTTCATGGGTTTTTATAGTTATAAAATCAATTTCCAGATGGTAAAGACTGCTCCTTGTGAATATTGTATTAAAAATTTGAGGGAAAGATAAAGGTAAAAATATAACGCTGAGAAGAAATTTTGTAATTATTGTATTGTATTTACAATAGGAGACCTATGAATAATTAAATGATAGAAATTATCTTGTAAATATTGTTTACAATTTAATTTGACTGATAAACAACTAAAAATTGGGAGATGAGGAATATTATTGTTAAAATAATTATATGTAATGAACTTGGTAAATTTTATTTTGAATGTAAAATGAATAACATGTACTTTTGTATTTTGCATGTAGAATTAATATGTTAAAATTACAGGTATTTTGGTAAGTAAATTTAGACTTAGTTAAAGCGTGTTTTCAAGACTTGTACATAACTATGTATTTTTAAGTGCAGCAATGCTTTTGCAATTGCTAATGAATACAACGCATTTGAATTAAAATTTGAATTATTTAGAGAGCAGCCCTAAATTTGACAAACTTATTTACGATTATGTTGCCTTGAGCGCGTTTTACGATTTAATAAATGAAACTGAAAATGTTTGTAAACATTTGATTTGATGTGATTGTAGCCCCCAAAAAAATGTGGCCCAGGTGTTTAAAAAAATCGTCCTAATTCGTATTATTGACATAATTTTGGATTAAACGAGTGGTCATCGTACCTTTCGTTTATTTTTGAGTAAATTTGTAAAAACGCGGGTCAAAGTCCGATTCGCGAAAATGTACCCAGGGTGTTTAAACTTTTTTTCTTCCTAATTCGTATTATTGGCATAATTTTGGACAAAACGGTGGTCACACTATACACTTTCGTTAATCCGTGAGTAAAATTTGTTGAAAAATGGGTCAAAGTCCATTGTGTGAAATCTTACGCCAAGGTGTTAATGCTTTTTTTAATTTTTGTTTGTTCGTCCTTATTCGTATGTAAATTGGCATCGTTTGAGACAAGAACAGAGTGGTCACGACTATACCTTTCGTTAATCTGAGTAAATGCGTGAAAATGGGTCAACAGTCCATTGTTGAAAATGTAACCCAAGGCATTGCAAAATGTTCTTTTTTCCGTCCTAGATTCGTAATATTGAATAATTTGGGGACAAAACAAGTGTTCACACGATACACTTTTCGTTAATATTGAGTTAAATTTATGTAAAGTGGTCGAGGGCGCATAATCTGAAATCAATTTCCATATATGTTAAATTTTTAATTTTTTTAAAAATTAAAACTTTAGATCTGACTCTACATACCTGTTTAATTTGGGCGTCCTTAATATTAATATTTGAATACAGATGTTGATTTATTTTAGTGTTATCTACCCCTTTTAGTACACCCCCCTTTATTCTCCTATACGCAGCAACTTTTTTGAGGGCACCTCGATCCATTTTTTAGAGACATTCTTTGAGTATTTTAGGAGAAAATTCGCGCCCCACTATCACAACAACCCATACGTCTGGTAGTGCCATTTTCCTCTCCCAATCACCGTGGAAATTTGTTCATAAAAGTCAAAGGGTGTAAAATAAGGTTCGATGACATATATGGTATATGTTATTTTTTTAAATAAATTTCATTATCCACAATATGTATTAATTTGTCATCCTTAGGAATAAATTTAGTTTGATATTTAATTTTCGAATTTTTAAAAAATGGCCATTTTAATCACCTTTGTCTGGCACCTCGAGGCATTTCTTAGAATATTGTTCTGAGTAAGACAGTCCAAAATTTCAGAGTCAGACCCTTCCACAAAACCCCTAAATTGTTACGCCCTTATCCAACTAGCTAGTTAGAGGACTTTGGTATTTGATCTCACACGTGCATTCGTCGTTTACACAGCGTAAAACTAGCCTAACAAGGACAAACGGCAACTATGTTTTTGTGTAAGAGGGAACTTGTGCAAAACAGGTAAATTAACAAATATTACCTAAAAGTTCCCTTATTTATTTTTTAAATACGAATTTTTGGAGAAAGAAGTACAAACGAGTGTTCATGAGACTGTCTTTTTCCCCTTGGTAGTAAAAAATATGCGCATATGTAATTTTGTCTTAAAGTTAAGCCCCAGTGGAAGAACGATTAACACTGAAATTGCATCGAATATAATAATCGTGTCTGTAATAATACTAGTGGTCCTGTAAAGCAGCAAGATTAAGCATAGGTTAATTATGTATTTCGGGGTTCCATTAAGGGTTGTATGTATAATTTATAAGTAGAAACCGAAATTGTATTTTTTCTGAATCATTTACCACTCTGTCGTTTATCCGCTTGAGTGCAATCGAATATGATTGTACACACCGTTGATCGAACGACGAGCGTGAATTAAAAATATAAGACAACAGAGTAAGGTGATCCGCGATACATATTTTTCGGTGGTAATATTTCGGGAGTTTGAAAGTATGAATTTGAGTAGTATTAAGAATATTATAAGGCGTAGAAAAAGAATACAAAAAATAGAGTGGAGTAAAGGTCTAGGCCTATAATGGCAAATTAAGTGCGAAAGGTGAAACTAAGGTGGAAATTTTCACTATTACTATTTCGGGTACGAGAATTTCAAAATTCGATGGCTCCCAAGGTGAAGCTTCTCTGACTTTAGTATTAACAAAAGTTAAAACTTAATTAATTAAAATCACCCAGACGTACCTATAATCAAATTGAGGCTCAGAGACTTATTTTATAAGGAATAAATAAAATGGTCAAATAGATTTTTTAAATATAAATACGATTGTAAATTTTAGGAATAGTCCTATACTTTAAAACTTGTCCGTATGTTTTCGTAGGTCTACTTTCAATTTCCATTCACCTTACTTTCCAATCTAAAAGCGAGCCAAGCCTAACTCCTGTAGCCCCGACGCATCGCCTGTGAGCGATACCAACCAAAGATCCGAATATTTGTATAGAAATATAGCAATCAGTGGGTATTGAACAGTGCGAACACCCCCGGAATTCCTCGCCAGAATCACAAGCCGATTCGACCAACCTCTGAATTTATTATGTGCTTCGTTGCTAGGACGGTCAAGTCACCGGATTTACCAACTCCTAAGACAAGAAGCTGATGACCTTAATTCCAATCGAAGTTAAAAAACTTCTGACTTTGACGGGCATCGAACCTGTTGGACCTTCTGCATTGGAACAGATAGTGGGTTACGCTAACAAAACAAGACCAACGAGCCACACAAGACCATCGAGCCCACTCAGACCAACTCGTCTAACAACGACTTTGGCGTTTTTTCTAGTCTAGTTTTGGCTAAGACGCCCTTATACCCCGAAATGTGTGGGACTGTGAGACTTATAGGTCCAGTCCCCCTGTTCGGGAAACGATTTTTGTTATTTCTGGATTGGGATTTTAAAAAAAATTATTAACAGGTTTTGAAATGCATATAACGCAGGGTATAGTCTTCATCTGTGGACACTACTATAGAAAACCATGCCATGAAAGACATCGTGTTAAGATTGCAAGGTTTTGCTCAATATCCCAGCGTGAATTGGGTGTACCTTTTTTTTTGGAAATCGTGCAAGATTCTATACACCTTGGGCCATTGCATTTTTCTCACGGCCGGCAAAATCAACAAAACCAAAAATATTTTTCAAAAAACCACTTGTTTTTAAATAGGTCCTACACATTAGCAGCCTATTTTTTCAATTTGTTACTTCTTGTAGGTTTAAATCGCAACGAACCTAGCTGATTTTGTTAACCAGTTTCTCAGTAAAACTTGTACCGGATGCCTGTCCTACAAAATTTAGCTCATCTGTTCAGCGCATTCGGCTGATTTTCGACGTACACACGCAGAACAACCGACTCACAGAATGAGCGCCGGGTTTGAGTTGAATGGAGACACTCAGAGTCGCTTCACTCCCTCCGTTTAATTATAGACTACCGCAGTGTGGCTCGGTGCGCTTAGCGCTCGACTCTGATTCGGGATTTCCCGGAATTCGATCCCGTCCGAGACCGGCAATCCTGTACTGGGGAAGGGTTTTTTTCCGATGTTTTTTCCTCAGTCCTTAAGGCGAATGCAAGGGATTGAGGTCCTCTTAAAATAAAAACAGTCCCTCTGACATCCCTTCAAACTTCCTATCGCAGCACTAACCTAAGTTCACCTGAAGATGGGCTAATTGCACATACTATAACAAGTGTTTCCCCCACATAAAAATTTTAAAATTTTTTAATTATAGATTGTTGTAGAAAACCGACATATTGATTCATGTTGAGATGTAATTAAGGATACCATCACTAATTTATAGTAAATTATACCTCTTATTGACTAATGTTGTGAGAAATTTATACCTAAAGCTTGTTTGCCGTGGCAGTAACTTGTTTTATATAATTTTTGATTTTGGGGCTTGATTTTTTTCTTTGATGTATTTTAAATTTCATCTTTCCAATTCAGCTGAAACGTGGTTGAAATAAAAGTGCACTTCTGCAACCCGAAAAATATTATGCCTTAATATATTATTTCATTCGTTGCATCGCCTCGTCCTCTACGAACTTTAGTGGGATGGTAAAAATCAGGGAAGATGACTTTCGAATCTTTCTAGATGCGTGCGTGTCTTAAACCTAAAGGCAAAATATGATTTTGGTTAAATATTTTGGGCAGGATGTTACGTCTCTGTCAGTCCATTTATGCAAATTTTTGACAAATAGGTGGGAACACTAGATCAAGGTGTTATACGTAATTTAGAGCGACGATTTTTTTATATTGTTTCTAAAAATCATTGCCCCTTCCCGACCTCCCTTATAAGTAAAAACAATTTTGATGAAATATCTTCAATGTTTCCGGGTTGGCAGGTACCAAAACTCTTATTTGTACCCTGACAACAAAATCGTATATTCGAACGGATATTTCAAAATTGTTTTCCTTCTAGGAGGTGGAAGGCACTGAGGTGAAGTAAACAATATTTTAAGAAAAATCGTCGCTCAAAATTAACAACCTAGCCCAGTTTTCCCACTTTTTGTCCCAAATTCCGCATATTATAGACTAAAAGGTACGTATCTTCCCGCCCCAACGAATACAAAATAATGTTTTTGTTATTCTTCAAGACCACTCATTTAGATAAGATTGCCGTCATCTTCCTTGAATTTTAAAATATACTTTAGAGGACGATACAATAGCCCTAAAAAGAAATATCACGCTGACACATAAAAGAGAATTTTTATTCCCTACGTTAACCGAAAACTAGGTTTCCATTTTAAGGGATGCGTATTGAACAAAAATCAATTAAATTTAAATTTAAAAATACCTATGCTATGAAAATCAAAACAAATAGTTTTTTCCGAAGCGTTGTGGAATTTAATTTATTTTTTTATGTAATTCCATCAATATATTATTCTTGTCATAGTCCATATTTTATGTATGGAATATGAGGCTTCACAAAATTAGATAGACTGAAATAGAAAGGCACCTATCTAGCACTTTTCAATATTATTATCTCGATTCTTCTAGAAAATTAAATAAAAAAAAGGGTTTTTGAAATCCAGTACAAAAAGGGCCATATACCATACCAAGATTTGCTATCGTCATTTTCTCTGCCTGTTTCGCGATAAATCTTGAAAATCTGGCTTGGTAGGATGCCCATTTAAGGCCTTCCATTATTAATTAACATATGTATTAAAAACTCAAATTACAAATTATCCGGTTTATTAAGGTTATAATAATGTTGTAGCGGTAACCAAAGCCGAAAAGAAAACCCCCGCAAGACCTTGGGGGCCCCCGTCCTGGGGTGGGGGGTGGGGGGGGGTCACTGGTCAAGCGAAATGACAGTTCAGGGGCCAAAATATAAATAGTAAATTGTTGATACTCGTGTATAGAGAAAAAACTATATTATTACTAAGGTTATTTCCAAAAGTCTATGTCCTGACACTTGCGTTTTCATTTTGCATAACAGATATTAGAGATGCTATTGACCTTTGAATATTTTGTGATGATCCTCTGTGTGCAATCTAAAAGTTTTTTAAGCCAATACAATTAAGGAACTGGATAAATTTATGAAAGGACTAAACATAAAAAAGGTTTCTATGTGATGGTATCACGTTAACTATTTACACAGGTTCATAATATGCATTAGGTTTTTACTTTTTAGATTGATTAACACATCCTTCATCCAAGGATAGTTCCCGGTACTATTAAAGGAATCGGTTATTGTTCCCTATTAGTAAAGATCTGGTTCCTTTAATATGAAGTGACTTCAGACCAATAAACTTACTATCATTGTTTTGACAAAATAATTGAGATGTTAGTACCATGATCGCATTTACACATATTTCAATGCCAATATCTTATTTGTACAACCAATCTGGATTTAGAAAGGCTCATTCATGTGAAACTGCCATCCAAAATGTGGTAAGCAAGTGCTGAAAGATATGGACAATAAATATTCGACAATTGTAGTGTTTCTTGATCTCAAACGGGCGTTTAAAAACAGTGTGCATTAAGAGACTACTAGATAAGCTTAGGCATATGTATGGTGTAGAAGATTTGGCTATTCAGTGGATTGAAGATTTTCTTTCTGAAAGAAAACAGAGGGTAAGGTTTGGTGGATCTCTATCTGATAGTAAAAGTTGTGATAGTGGTGTACCCCAGGGATCGGTATTAGGCCCTCTGTTGTTCTTAATCTATATCAATGATGTGATGGCTTGTGCTAATAATTGTTTTGTAAATTTGTATGCAGATGACATGGTTTTATCTGTAAAAGGAGTTGATGTGGATGAGATGTTAAGGGAAATGAACAGTGTACTGGAAAATGTTGCAATATGGCTAAGAATTAATAAGTTAAAGTTAAATGTAAACAAATCTAAAAGTATGCTTCTAGGGGTTGGTAAATATGTAAATCATGTATGTAATAATGGTCAAGGTATTGCAATCAATGGCGAACAGCTTGAAATGGTTAAATCATATAAATATTTAGGAATATATATAGATAATGAGTTAAATTTTAAGGACCATATCAATTACACTATTAAAAAAATAGGAAAAAAGGTGGGGTACTTAAGAAGAATAAGTGAACATCTCTCGTTATGGACCAGGCTTATGGTCTACAACACAGTGATTAAACCTCAGTAGAGGGAAAGTAAGGCGTCTAAAACACCATAAAGAGGATCCTCGAGGATCCAATATGGCGTCGATGACGTATTTCCGGTCACGTGACAGCCGCCATCTTGTTTCCGGCCGCCATTTTGTTTCCGGTCGCCATCTTGTTTCCGTCCGCCATTTTGTCCGCCATTTTGAATTTCCAGTCGCCATTTTGTTTCCGGCCGCCATTTTAGCTTGGCCGCCATCTTGGCCGACATTTTAGCTCTGCCGCCATCTTGGCCGCCATTTTTGTTCAGCCGCCATTTTAGGTCGACCGCCATTTTCGCTCAACAGCCATTTTAGGTCGACCACCATCTTGGCCGCCATTTTCGTTCGAGCGCCATTTTAGTTTTACCGCCATCTTGATCGCCATTTTAGCTCTACCGCCATTTTAGTTTCGCCGTCATCTTTGCCGTGTCCTCGTCACCATTTTCGAATTTTCAAATATCGCGCCACTTCTTGGCGTTCCGCGCGCTCCACGCGCTCTAGTAACCATTTTTTTGGTTTTTTCTTTGAATATTGCAAGAAAAAAAGTCGCAGTTTTGCTCGGCTCGAACATGAGCACCTCGGGCGGGAAATTTAATTTTTAAAACCAATT